>CBVK0101622841.1:0-17455 GCA_900067695.1 Picea abies | reverse complement strand
TACAGAAGAACGTGCTAAACTAAAAACTGTCAAGAGGAGCCAATTGGAATAGGTGAGTGGCCACCAATATCCACCTGGATCAGTGGGTGACTTCCAGTTTGATGTCACTCCAGGATTCAAAAGGTGTCATGTCCTTCACAGATCTGTGAGGATATCTATTCTATATTTAATTGACACAAATAAGTGCTTCATCCCAAATCTTGGATGGAAGGAACCTTGCATGCATCATGCAACTGACCATCTCTTTCAGAGATCTGTTCTTCCTCTCAACTACCCCGTTTTGATACGAAATGTATGAAACTATATGTTGTAATTGTATACCTTCCTCATCACCAATATGTTGTACATACCTATTTACATAATCCCCCCCATTATCTATGTGAAGGGATTTGATCTTCTTCCCATACTGTGTCTCTGCATGCGCTTTGAAATCTTTGAGAAGTCCAAAAACTTCAGACATTTTCCTAAGAAAATACACCCAAGTGTGCCTTGAGTAATCATCAATAAATGTCAGTATGTACCTCACCTTGCTAATGGAAGGATCATGAAAAGGACCCATGAGGTCATTATGGACAATCTCCAAGGGAGAGGAGGCCCTCCAAGCCTTCCCTTTCTCAAATTTCTCTTAAGGATGTTTTTCCAAGAACGCATCCTTGACAAACTCTGTCATAAAAATGTGTATTGAGAAAGCCTTTGACCATTTCCTATTTGTTGATTTATTACATGTACCTAAAATTTTTATGACCAAATATCTCATGCCATATTATACTATCATCATTTTCATGCGTTAGTAGTAATGCAAAATCAGATTTAGCAATAAACTTAGAAAAGGTGTACAATTGAGACTGGTGATTTATCTCACCAACAACAATCTTAGAGTTTCCATGCATTTCATATATGGTCATAGACTACGATGTGAATTCCACCCTTTTCCCCATGCCTATATGTAATATTTGATAAACAGAGAGTAGATTCACAAAGAGTTTTGGAACATAAAAGACATTCTCGAAACTTCCATGTTGAAGATATACTCTTCCTTGTCCTCTGACCTCCACTAGAGTATCATCACCCATGAGAATGGTTTGACCCATTCACGCAGTTAAAGATGAAAAAAAAATATTTGTGGCTTACATGTGATGGGATTCCCTTGAATCCAGGATCCATGCATTGGGAGAAGAATGATTATCAATCAAAGAATGATAATTACCTTTGTTTTGTGGTGCTTTGTCTCCTAGCTTCTTGTGATTCTCGTGAATGCAATCCCTAAGGTTGTTCTACTAGAGTGCTTGAGCCATGAGAATATTATCTTCTTCATGCATGATGATTCAGGATGGTAGTTGTGATTGCAGTAACTGCACTTCGTTTTCCATTTCTTTCCCTTTCCACCTTTGTAGCCAAAGGATTCATCAAAGGATTTGGAATTGCATTCCTTTCTTTTCTTAGGATTCATCTTTCCATTTCCTTTTTGTTTGGACTTTGGATTGAATTTGTTGCTCTCATGCACATCAAGTGCATGCACATTGGAGCTCTTGATTGCTCCTATTTTGGTGAGCTTGTCTTTATCATGCGTAAGGGACTCAATGAAAAGATTCAATGAGGACATTTTTTAGGATGCTCCCAATTTAATCCTCATTGTATGGAGTGTGGAGACAAAGATTGCATAATCTGAACCCAATTTTGACAAAATGGCAAGACTCATCTATTTTTCTTGTGTAGATTAGTCAATATCAAATCCTTTTAGCTATAGAAGTAAGGACTTGAACTCCATGAATAAGTCTTATATATTCTCAAAACTACTCGGATTTAAGGAGTTCAACTCAATCTCAAGCATGTGTCTTGATCTCATCTCATTTTGTTTCCAAAGAGACTTTCTAGAGTGGTCTGAATCTCGTTTGGAGTAGAACAAGATCAAACACGAAACAATAGCTCAAGAGAAATTGGCATGCACATGAGACCAAAGGCCTCATACATGCGGTTGAAGTATTTGGATTTTTCAATCATCAATGTGGTTTCAATCTCTATAGCCATGGCCATTTGGTATAAGCCTCTACCTCTAAGCTGAAGTAGAATTTTTAGCTTCCACTCAAATTAATTGTGTGGCGTGAGAAGAGCTTACGACATAAATTTCATTCTTTCTGACTCCTTCAATATTATGTACCTGCAAATGAGTGCTTGTGTTCCTTATTCCTAGCAACATGTGGGCTATGAAACCATGTAAATCTTGGGTGAAACCTGCACAAAGAATATAGCTTGTAGTAATTCACTCAAAGATTGCAAAAAAAAGAGAGAGGGAGAGAGAGGAGAATAAGAAAAAGAATAAATAATTGTATTAAACGAATGTAAGAATGGAATAATGCACATGATATACTCTACATGGCTGAAGTAATGCACCATGGTAGTGATCTAGAGTTGGACATTCATTGACAGAAACTAGATTGAACTGCGATGTAGTCCTAGTTAGTTGGCCATGCAATCATCAGTTAACTAGTGAAGATAAGTGAGGTGGAGAGAATCTCATGCATGCACATGCATAGTGCCTTCCTAGTGATGATCCTAAGGTAAGTGCGCCTTCATTGGTGATGATCTCGATGTGAGAATGCAACACTTGGTGATAACACCGAGGTTTTCATGCATGACACAACTTCAATAGTCTAACTAACATAAAATTGAATGATAACTGAAGAGTGGTGCCTTTATTTTAGAAGGGAATATTCTCACCCAGGAGGGAATATTCTCATCTGTGAATGGAACCCTCAAATCAGGCTAGTAAACTTAGGAAAAATAACTACTAGGAGGGTGAGAATGTGAAATATCTCCAACACTGCATCTATAGGCATTATCCTTATTGGATTTGCAACCAAAATATTTGTTTCAACAAAGTTATTACAATGCTTACTAAAATATATCTAATGTTTTTTAAGAGTCTTGGTTGACTTTCTTTGGATGCACTGGTTCCCAATAATCTCATGCAAAGTGGCTAAATATCGACTTTCAATTTTCAAATTATGATTAGTCACATAAGCTTGCACCAACTCTATTACTGAACCAAGCATAACTGCTAAATAATGTTGTAAAGCCACTTTGTGTGCGTCAGTTGTGTTATAAAGAAGCTTTTACATCTCACATTTAAATGCTTATGATATGGAGAGGTCACATAATCTCTGTGACATGAATAATGAATAATAATGTTTTTTATCAAGAGGTTATTTTCCACATAATTCATGTGCTATAGGTTTAATCAATGAATAAATAGGATCTGGTGACTAGGTGATATTTTCTTAATAAGTAGTCGATAATCCATACCACTAGTTTTTTAACATCCCTTGAAAACACCATATGATTCTCAGGGTAAGTTCTAGCCAATAAAAAATTTCTTTCATAATGGATTTTTGAGTGTTATCCCATCCTTTCCAATATCCAATAGCATCACCAATCTACTAGGAAGTCAAACAATCACTATTAGTTTATTGTTGAAGCAGAGTTAGGGACTGTCTCTCCTCAAATTGACTATTTGTTTAATGAGCATTATTTATTATTGTTGGCTCATCTCAATGGGAATATTCAAGCCAAGTCTACACGGTTTTTGGTCTTATGATGATTTAGAAGGGGTATTAAGCAAAGTAAGGACCTAGTTGACAATCAAATGAGAGAATGGCTCCCTTGGTAAAAAATTAGACTATCCATCTTAGATAAGTTTATTTTAGAGCACATACAAAGTTTAATAATGAATGATCCTTCTTCCTAATTTGGGCCTTATAGCACCATGAGCATGGTGGTGATATTGGATATGAGGACATTGTGCCACAATGTTCACCTATTATAAGCCTTCTCTAGTCTATAAATGACTTTGTTTCAACCAAATTTAGAATGTCATTTGAATAAGCTTTGACAAGTTAGGTCCAAGTAGAAAACATGGTTGATCCAGCTGAATCCTTTGAAATCCAGCGTTGGAGATAAGAAGCATCTCTTTTCATGGTTTCTTATTATGGGAGATTTGTTAGTGAATAAATGGATATAATACTTGTGAATGCAAAATTTGAGGTGTCCCTAGCATGGGTGAGCCAAAACCTTAAAATATTTGTTATGATTATTTCCCTTTTCCAAGTCTATGTGGACTTGGGTGGATACTTTGTGCCAACAATACCTCCTTGCGTCTATTTCGTGGGAGGATTCTATGTTAGGAAATTATCTTTATTGGGCTATAGAATTCTATTCTACCTACAGACTTATTTTCCAAGGAAAACCTCATCGGATCACCCCCTTTTTTTCAAAATATCTCTATGGAGGATGACTCAACCTCTAGCCACAATAGAAGGTGATAACCTCAAGGGACCTATGGCCTCCCTGTTCGGAACATGCCTTGGGAAGATGGGCCAACCAATTGAGTTATCCATTGGAGCTATTTTACCTAGATACTTGTTCATGACAAAGTGCTTTGTTTTTTGTAGAAGAAATAATGACAATGAAATTTTGTTTAAAGCTAGTGAATCTACAAAAAAAAATTGATAGTATGACATTGCACTAACACTTATGCCAATCTGTCATTGAATATTATTGTGAAAGTATGTAAGATTCATGTGGATATGGATGATTCAAAGCAACTCTTAGAGTTTTGGGGTGAAGCCCCTTGCAATATGAGTAGGTAACTACTTAACACTTCTTGTTCGCCATTAGCAAAATCTCATTGAGGTAACAAGAAGCCTCATCCTTAGGTAGGTACATAGATTTCAACGAGGAAGGAGGATGGGCATAGTTGGCATCCTTCCTTGGCTAGAAATGACAAGCAATTTCCAACTTTAGCATTGGTCATTTTAGAGAATTCGAAGCCTCGTAAGATTTCTAATGATGGCTAGGAGCACCTTATGGATGTGGATCCCCTAGTGATTGGATAGGGCCCTACCCTTAATGACCATGATGAACCCCCACCAACTTCGGTCTTGATTATATCCTAGTGTCTATGATCATGCATCCTACCTTCTGGTTCTTGAAATGCAGTTTATGTTATCTTGGACATGATGTAGAGGCTCTATGTACTCAAGTATTTTGGTCTAAGCTAGCTTGCATTGTTTAGTGTTAAATTTTTCTAGTGCTTATGGAGATTGCCCATATTTTTTGCATTAGAGTTACATACATATTGTTATGATTAATATTCAAATGTAGATCAAAATGAAGAAAAGAAACACATTTGCACAATTCTTATTAATTTCTCCATCTTGACATAAACATTCAATATAGAATTCCAATGATTAAATAACATAAACCAAGTAATTCAAATACAAAGTTTAACGAAGAATTAACATCATCATAATATAAATAAGAATGCTTGTCTTTATCAAGAAGTGCACATGGAAACCAATTGTATAAGAGTGATTATCCATCTTGCCACAGGTATAAACTATGGATACTACACCCAAGCCATTCAACGAAACAACAAGAGAAACTTTTTCTTATAAAAATTATATCTCAAACTTAATCTGCTACAACAATGTAGAACTAAGCCAAATTAAACACCTACTATGAGTCTCACATATTAAATTCCTCATACAAGCACCTCAACCAATGTTTGATCAATCCAATGTACACCTTCTTCTCAACCACTCCCCAACACAGGTTAAGCATTGCCCATTTATACATTCACTATCTCAAACATTTATTCATTTGCTACATTAATAATTCTCAAAAAAAAGGTCCATACCATTAATATCTTTCTAGGAGAGCTAGAATAATGGTACCTCATACTTACATAACCAATGCAACCCTTGCAAATTTTTGGTGATGCTTAGCTCATTTATAATTCATAACCAATACATGTTACTTTGTGGAAGACATTTCCCTAAGCTCAACACTCTGTACATCACAAGTAATGTGTCTCTCATGACGACATAAATATTTTGTATGAAGTTCCTCCATAAACATAGAATTTTCTCTTCTCCTTTTTAAATCAAATTGATAAAATGACTTAACATCTCACCTCTACGTAAAAGATTCCATAAATCTAATAATGTATCATCTTTTAATTAAATCTTAATCTTTAGTTATATACTAATAATTTATTGAACACTTTATTTATATCTTGTTTCAAGTAATCTTTAACTTAATCTTTAAAAAATCATTATATTATTAAGTCGAGAGGGATTCTACAATTTAGTATAACAGAGATGTTCATGTAACATAACACATTAAAATAATAATAATAAATTAAATTAAAAAAATAATAAAAAATTGTGTAGGTATATATATATATATATATATAGTGTGAGTGGGTCTAATGGTTAAGAATATGTGTTTCTTCCTAGGAGGTCACAAGTTCAAATCTAGTGGGGGATAGGGTATGTATATCTCCGTAGACTTTATTAGTCAAATTGCTAGGCAAAGGGGGTCCCTTTATAATTTTATTTTATCAATGAAAAATTCCCTTGTTTGTGGGACAAGGGACCCCCTCCGCCCAACAATTTGACTGGTCAACCTAAAAAATCTCACTTTTTCACCACTTTGAACATCACTTGATACACTGAGTGCTAAATGAATTATTCAAAATAATAAGAAATTGGTCAATTACAACTAATACCAATAGATAATACATTTAAAAAACAACTTCATTTAATAAAAAGAACTTCAATTAAAAAAAGTCACTTTATTTGTGTAACCAACGAGGGAAAATGTCCATATAATCAAACCAAAATTTGACCTCCTGCTCCATAAACCATGTTCTTCAGTCTTGTTTGGCAACCCCTTCAAATAAATGTGCGAAAGCTGCGAAACAAGTTTGCCCACCATAGGAAACCTGAAACGTACACTATGGTAAATGTTGCCAACAGGTTTTTGAATGGCCATCCAGCCTATCTGGGAATCTATCACTTTATGCTGTGATTTCAAACCAGAAACCAAACAAATCATAAAGGAAGACGATCAATCAATCCTGAAAATGTATTACAATGCCACTCAAACAAGTTTGGGGGCAGCAGGGAGGTGGTAGTGTGCTACAACTAGTTCAGGTTTGATTCTGGGCACATTAGCTTTCCCTGAAACGCAACACAATCCTACCTTGGCTCTACTTGCAAATTGCCAAAGAGAGACATCCTAGGAATTTTGATCATGGAGCAGAAAACTAGGTGGAATCTGTCCTGAAACCCTACCCACCCTAAAAACCAATGTGGACACTCTTGTCAGAGCAATAATAATCCCTTTTAAAAGGCAAATCAATGTATTTTCAAATTTAAAGCATGATACCAACTCCCATGCTTCCTTCCTGTGATATTCACGGTTTCGAAAATGGAAGAATTTGGCTCTGAGATTTGCTTCACAAAGGTATTTGTGAAATACTCAACGAGTATCAGTTGTTTTGGTACCAGACATATGTCTTCTCCCTCGGTAATGGCAACCTATTATTTTCAAGCCATGGCTACCCCTTGGCTGCTCTATTCCCATCCACTTCATGCCAGTTTGAGTACAAGGTATGTGTACATACCAATTTGATCCTTCCTTCCTATTTCTCTTCTGCATTAATCTCAATCCATTACATTACATGGCAATCAAGCTCATTCCAGTACTAGAATTGACTTCGTCTCAAATTTTTGCCGAATGTAAAACAGAAAAACCATTGTTCTGCATGTTTTTTCATACGCTTAAATCACATTCCAATTTGGAATTTTATCCCAGTCAACGTTCATATACAGAGAATGCCAATACATATGGTTCTCTCTTGCAGGCCTCCATCAAGAATAGATCACTTGCACAGGGAAAGCTACTCCATGCCCACTTCCTCGTCACTGGACTCAACCAGAACGCTTTCTACGCCTTCAAACTTGCTACCATGTATGCAATCTGTGGCAGTATGGCTGAAGCACGCCGGGTTTTCGATTTGATATCAGAACCGAGTATCTACTTGTGGAACATGATGATCAGAGGGTATGCCTGCAATAACCCCTGTGAAGAGGCGCTCAAACTCTATTATCAAATGCAAGAGGCAGGCATACAGCCAGACAACTATACCTTTCCCTTTGTGCTCAAGGCTTGCGCTTCTATGTCTGCTCTGCAAGAGGGCAGAGAGATTCATCGTCAGATAGTTGAAATTGGACTTGAGTCCGATGCTTTTGTAGGGACTGCCCTCATAGACATGTATGGTAAATGCGGGGAGTTAGAGATTGCACGCGAAGTATTTGACAAAATGTCTGAAAGAGGTGTGACATTGTGGAATGCCATGATTGCCAGGTATGCACAGAATGGTCACCCCAATGAGGCCTTGGAGCTCTTCAAGAAAATGCAGCAGTCTGGTGTAAAGCCAGACCCCGTCACCATCGTCAGCGTGCTCCCCGCATGCGCAGATCTGGCAGATCTACAACAGGGTAAAGACATTCATGAGTACATTTTCAGAAACAGATTTGAATCTGATGTTTCTGTGGGGAATTCCCTGGTAGCCATGTACGCCAAGTGCCAGAGAATTGATATTGCACATAGAGTGTTTGATGAAATGCATACAAGAACTGTGGTTTCGTGGAACGCGATGATCTCTGGATATGCACAGAATGGATATTACGATGAGGCTTTAGCTCTCTTTCAGCAAATGCAAATGACTAATATGAGTCCTAACAGGGCCACCATTGTGAGTGTTCTTCCAGCATGTGCCGAGTTAGGAGATCTGCAGCAGGGCAAGGACATCCATGAATATGTTATTACAAACAGATTAGAGTCGGATGTTACCGTGCACTGCTCTCTTATAGCTATGTATTCCAAATGCGGAGCTCTGGATATTGCACGACAGTTGTTTGATAATACATTGAAAAGTGATGTGGCTCCATGGAATGCAATGATTGCTGGGTATGCTCAGACTGGACATGCTCATGAGTCATTGATGCTTTTTCATCAAATGCAACTTGTGGATACGAAACCTGACCCAATCACTATACTGAGTGTGATCCCTGCGTGTGCCCATTTAGCAGCTTTGCAACAGGGCAAAGTCATCCATGCTTATGTAATTAGTAGTGGATTTGAGTCAGATGTTTCTGTGGGGACTGCACTTATAGATATGTATGCTAAATGTGGACGGATAGAGATTGCACGCCAATTGTTTGATAACATGCCTGAAAGAAATTTGATAACATGGAGTGCAATGATTGCAGGGTATGGAACACATGGGTATGGTGAAGATGCCCTAACACTTTTTTCCAATATGCAAGAAGCAGGCATAAAGCCAGACTACATCACTTTCACTTGTGTTTTATGTGCATGCAATCATGCAGGCCTGGTAGATGAGGGTTGGCAATATTTTGAATCCGACTCAAGATTATTGGAAAACACCTAGGTTAGGTCACTATGCCTGCATCGTTGACCTTCTTGGTCGTGTTGGCCACTTGAATGAGGCACAAGTGTTCATAGAAAACATACCTTTAAAACCTAATGCTAGTGTTGAATTTTGAGCAGCTGCAGAAGTTATTCTTTTTAAGCTGCCCTCTCTCAAGCTGGCCTCCAAGCTGACCTCCTCCAAGCAGCCCTCCAAGTTGGCCTCCAAGCTGCCCTCTTGAAGCTGGCCTCTTCCTAAACCGTCCTCCTGAAGTTGCCCCCTTTCCAGGTCAGCCTAGGTCAGCCCTAACCTAGCTGTTCTAACCTAAATCCTATCCTATCCTAACCTAGGAGGTAGCCCTAACTTAAAGCTACTTAACCTAGACTCTATCCTATATAAAGAGAGGGAGGCACCCTCTCTTCACATCAGTCTTCACATCGGTTTTCACATCAGTTTCTAGATCAATTTTCATATGGGTTTTATATCAGTTATGTAGCAGCTTATATATTCTGAGGGAGCAGCAGCGGCAGCATAGGTTATTCTGGGAAGCAACTAGAAGGCTCATTTTTGAAGGCTGTTTACTTTGTTCTGGGCAGCAGCTAGGGGAAACATCTAGGAGATAAGATATCTCTGTTGTGAGACAAAATATTTCTGTTCTGGTGGACAGCCATCTACTCTATCCTATAGCAGTTGTTAACCCTATTTTGGAGCAGCAACTTGACTCTGTTCTAGAGCAACAAATATACTCTGTTCTGAGACTGTTTTGGACAATAAATAAAGAGTGTTCTGGACAACAATTGTACTTTGTTCTAAAGCTTATTCTGGACAGCATTTAAAGGCAGTTCTAAGACAACCTTAATGAAATATTTGGGGCAGCCAACAAGTGGCAACAAAACAGTTCTGTAACAGCAGTAAGAACTATTGTCTTAGTGCTATTTCTAAGAAGAGTCTTAGCGAAAGAAGAATAAAGAAAGAATAATTCTAAAGAAAGAAAGAGAAATTAGCAAAAGACTCTCAAAAGCTAGTCCATACTTGATCTCTACCCTTTTCGTGTCCGTCCCAGTCCCAAGCAGTGATGCTATAGCTTGAAACCTTATAAAGGGGACTTGCAAATATGATATGAGAACAATAAAAAGTCAAATTAAGGGGTTGGAAAAATGTAGCACTTAGAAAGTGGTAACTCAAGAGCAAGTGCACCCTCCACAAAAGCACTCATAGAAGTGGACTCAATGACACCATAAGCCATGAAGTAACCCCAATACATACCATTATCACACTTACTCTTGAAGGGTTATTTTCTTTCCTGCTTCCCCCGTGACATATCCCTCTACTTGGGTCTTTTTTTTCATTGTTTTGGTTGGCACACCTAATAGGGTATGATGAAGGTCCTCCCATATTCAAACTTGCCAACTTATATAAAGTCTTGAGCTAATGTGAAGTTTGAAAGGGATACTTGATGTGAACTGTTTATGTGGCTTATATCTTAAGTAACAACTTACTTTGTATTATCTAAGAACTAATATATCTTATGAACATTAATTTTACTTGATTTCATACTTTTTTATTATTTGGATGCACCTAACATGGTACTTTGAAGGATGCCCCATGCTTTCACCCAGAACGTTGTGCCTTTATTCTTGGATATGGCATATGTGATATAGAGCATTGAGCCATTGGATGGCTTGACACACTCAGATACAGACTCTCACATCTTTTAAACCTTGAACAACGAACTACGGGCTTGATTCTGACAGATATGGTCATGATGGCGCACTTATGGGCACGAAGCCCATACTCTAGACAATGCACCCACACATTGCCATTTGATGGAGGACGTTGCACTTGGTTTGGCCTGGACAACATGCAGAGATGATTACACCCTCCACCATGGATTCCATCCTTAACAACTTGGACATTGGGCCTTTTTTATAATGATGTCATGCTAGGGTTTGATGGAGATGTTGGGATTTGTTTGCCACATAAACATCACATGATGATTTGAGGTGCCATGGAAATTCTCCAACCTTGCACTTGGGATGGTGACACATGGTCTTGGAAGGCTCTCCTTCACCTCTAGGAGGCTTGACGTCACCACATGTGTGATTTTATGATTTATTATTTGCATTTATTGTTATTATAGAGGCTATTAGACAATGTGCTAGGGTTTACCTTATATAAATATGGCTAGTACTTCAAATATTTTTCATCATCAATTTTCTCCCACACTTGTCAGTAATGGGTCATGGTTCATTCTCTTATGAGAAGAGGGGCTAAAGGCCCAGAGGTTGATTGTAGCTGCTAGCGAAAGAAGAATAAAGAAAGAATAATGCTAAAGAAAGAAAGAGAAAATAGCAAAGGACTCTCAAAAGCCAGTCCATACTTGATCTCTACCCTTTTCGTGTTCACCACAATCCCAAGCAGCGATGCTATAGCTTGAAACCTTATAAAGAGGACTTGCAAATATGATAAGAGGACAATAAAAAGGAAGATTAAGGAGTTGGAAAAACGTAGCGCTTAGAAAGTGGTAACTCAAGAGAAAGCACACCCTCCACAAAGGCACTCATAGAAGCGGACTCAACGACACCATAAGCCACGAAGTAACCCCAATACGTACCACTATCACACTTACTCTTGAAGGGTTCTTTTCTTTCCTGCTTGCCCTGGGATATATCCTTCTGCTTGGGTCTTTTCTTTCACTGTTTTGGTTGGCACACCCAATAGGATCTGATGAAGGTCCTCCCATATTCAAACTTGTCAACTTATATGAAGTCTCGAGCTAATGTGAAATTTGAAAGGGATACTTGATGTGAATTGTTTATGTGGCTTATATCTTAAGTAACAACTTACTTTGTATGATCTAAGAACTAACATATCTTATGAACATTAGGTTTACTTGATTTCATACTTTGTTTTGATTTGGATGCACATGACATGGTACTTTGAAGGATTCCCCAGGCTTTCACCCAAAACATTGTGCCTTTATTGCAGGATATGGCACGTGTGATGCAGAGCATTGATCCATTGGATGGCTTGACACAATCAGATACAAGCTCTCACATATTCTAGACCTTGGACAACTAACATATGTGCTTGATTCTGACAGATACGGTCATGATGGCACACTTATGGGCATGAAGCCCATACTCACCCACACATTATCCAACCATTTGATGGAGGACGTTGCACTTGGTTTGGCTTGGACAACATGCATAGATGATGTACACCCTCCTCCACCATGGATGACATTCTTAACACCTTGGACGTTGGGCCTTTTTTATGATGATGTCATGCTAGGGTTTGATGGAGATGTTGGGGTTTTCTTGCCACATGGACACCACATGATGATTTGAGATGGCATGGCAATTCTCCAACCTTGTTTGCACTTTGGATGATGACACATGGCCTTGGAAGGCCCTCCTTCACCTCTAGGAGGCTTGACGTCACCACATGTGTCATTTTATGATTTATTATTTGCATTTATTGTTATTAGAGAGGCTATTTTGAGGGATCGACCACACTTGTAACTTAAATTTATGACATTTTGTGGACATTGTGGTAGGGTTTACCTTATATAAATATGGCTAGCACTTCAAATCATTTTGCATCATCAATTTTCTCTCACACTTGTCAATGGGAGCTCTAAAAAAGTTCGTTCTCTCTCTTTGGCTTCTTGGATCTTGTGTGCCACTCTTGGAGGATGATTGTTGTGGATGCTTTTCACTTTCTTGGATGATTTTTTGTTTCTACTAGGGTTTCTCTTGGCATGGTGACTTGAATAAGTGAGTAATTTTCTTTAATTGGATAAGTGTTCTCATGGTATAATTGTTAATTTTTATTTTATTGCATGTTACTTTCTTCTAGTAAAACCCTAGGAATGAGACATAAATCTTTCTCTCCTTTAATACTTTGTTTGTCCTAGTTTGGTGAAAGCATTAAGAGACTAGTCTCTTGCTAAGATTCAAAAGCCTAATGCCCAAGAGACTTTGCACCTTAGGCTTTCGATCTTAGTCATTTGATCGTTGACTTAGGTTGTCTCGAAGAGGAAAAGCGACATCTAGAGCCAAAGAGACTTTACACCCTAGAAATCGCTCTCTTGAAGGTTTTAGTCCTAAGGCCCAAAAGGATTTGCACCTTATGGTTCGAACCTCATTCTTTTTTATTATCTAAGTCTTTCTTCAAGTGTTGTATGCTTGACTCCATAGCCCTAGAAAGTCAACGACACTAGTCTAGAACTCTCCTTGTGGTGAAAACACTCTTAGAATTAGCATTCTCTCTATCAAAGCGATTTGACTAATTCTACTAACTCTAAACCTAGCAAACAAATGATATTTATTGCTGCTGTTATAAAAGTTTGCTACAGCCACTAGGGTTTACTTTAATAGCTACATACTTACTTGAAATAGTGACCAAAGATACTCAAAATCATAGTCCAGCAATTGGATGTTATTGCATTTGTTGAAGGTTTAATTCTTATGCTCATTTGTTGGAGTTTTCTGATTTTTTCAGGTCCTATTTTTTTCCCGGTTTTGTTGATTTCAGAGTTGATGAACCCTGCCGGCTGATGCCGAGTTTTGCAACACTAGTTCAATCGTTTGGAACCCTAACAATTAGGGCTCATAACGACACTTCTCTACTTCCTAGGGTTGCCCTTACCAGCTCAGTCAAAGTTCAATTCTACTTGACCTTCTCTGGGTGGTTCCCAGTACACCTGCGGAAAATTTGTCAGCTGTCCTTTATCGGTAGTTTCCCAGATGTGTCACTGCAAGAAACTTCTAGGAAGCACTTCCCAGAAGTTTCCCAAGAGTTTTTTTGTTTTTTTGAGAAATACATCATATATTGTTTCAGGGAAAAAAAAATGGAGGGGTTTCCCAAGATTTTCAAAAAAGTTTTCGTATTGGGAACATTTTTTGTACAGATACAAGCTCCATGTCAGAAGTTTCTGTCTCATATGAATTAGTTTTGAGTTTCACAAGTATTAGATAAAGAACATTGCTGGAAATGTTAAGTTGTCAAGGAATCAGCAAGGGTTTTCATTTACACTAGTCCAAAACACCATGAAAAGTGTTGGACTTCTTTTCAAGTTTTCTTCTTTAATTCCATGGACTATGTTCTATGAGTCAAAGCATCATAAGGTAGGATGGTATATGACAAATCCATGCCAATATATATTATAAACAGTATTAGTTAGCCTCTGTTGTAGCTAGTACTGACAGTTGTGATAATTTTGGGGTTGGTAGTTGCACTTAGTTTCATTCATATCCTAGTTATTGGGAATTGTTTTACTCTTTGTGGTGCTAGCTAGATGCCAACAGAAGGACGGTTGTCCTCACTATTGCAATGTGGGCTGAGGGATGATACTTAGCTGCTACTTAGTCTGCATGATATGCTCACCTACGTAGGATACATACCATTTAAAATATGAACTTCCAACAGATAGGGAGGCAAATGCTTAAATGGAATATCTTTGTAACGTGGAAATTAATCTGCTCGTATGCAATATGAAGATAATAAGTTGAGCTGTTTCTTTTTTCTTGTATTTTCTTTAAACTGTTTTACTGTTTACTGAATATTGTTTGTGTATTATCTCTTTGCCATGTTCTTTTGGTACAGCGGTGTTGGTTTTTCTATGGAGCTGCTGCTCCAACATTTTTGTGACATGATTTCATCAATTATTTGTTCATCTTCTCCTATATCTCTGATAAATTCTCTTCCTTTTAGGATTTTCTTTGCTGCTTCTCTTGGGTGAACTTCCATTGTCGTGTCTCAAAGATCTCCTAGTTATCAGGATTTGTTTTACTGTTTGTGGTGCTTAGCTAGATCCCAACAGAAAGACGGTTGTCCTAACATTTGCAATGTGGGCTGAAGAATGATACTTAACTGCTACTTTGTCTGCATGATATGCTCACCTACGTAGCACACATACCATTTAAAATATGAACTTCAACAGATTGGGAGGCAAATGCTTAAATGGAATATCTTTGTAATGTGGATTTTAATCTGCTCGTATGCAATATGAAGATGATAAGTTGAACTGTTCTTCTTTTTCTCCTATTTTCTTGAAACTGTTTTACTGAATATTGTTTGTGTATTATCTCTTTTGTTGCCATGTTCTTTTGGTACAGCCGTGTTGATTTTTCTATGGAGCTGCTGCTCCAACATTTTTGGGACATGATTCCATCAATTGTTTGTTCATCTTTTCCTATTTATCTGATAACTCTCTTCCTCTTAGGATTTTATTTGCTGCTTTTCTTGGGTGAACTTTCATTGTTGTCTCAAAGATCTCCAGTACCAGTAAGTTTTGCGTTTTTAAAAGATGGTGTGGTCTGAGATTCAATTTTCTCTTTATTTTGTTTTCACAAGCTCTGAGAAGGTAAAAAATGAAAACTACTCCAAGGACATATTGTCAGAAGTTAGAACAATCTACAATGGGTTTTACTCTCCCTTGGTTATAATGGCTCCCACCAAAGTATAGCTAACCTTTGATTATTAGCATTCCAGGTTATTTGCATAGATTATTTGCCTTTAATTCAAGTTTAACATATAATATGTTTTGTACTGCTATGAGCACACTGCATATTGCTCAATTGGGACATAAATACCCTTGACGTTTGTGGCAGAAACCTAACAAGTGTGGCACTATTTATGTTTTTTTG
The DNA here is from genome assembly GCA_900067695.1 of Picea abies. Classification (NCBI taxonomy): domain Eukaryota; kingdom Viridiplantae; phylum Streptophyta; class Pinopsida; order Pinales; family Pinaceae; genus Picea; species Picea abies. The sequence goes on along the minus strand of CBVK0101622841.1, from coordinate 1,522 downwards.
GCTGGCAGCCCAAAATCATTTTCATGGTAAGATATTTTTTTCGATGCAGGAATGGTGTGAAAAGCAAATGGAATTCATGCTGATCCGTGGAAGACCAGAAAAGACAGCAGCTATGAAAGTAGGAAGTGCTCGCCACACAGAGCTTGAAACTGAGGTCAGCAGCAAAACGTCTTCATGTTTTAAACTTTTACTCTGCCTCTGAATGTTCACAATAGAAAGAAAATTGAAAATAGACACATCATCATCCAAGCCAGAGCAGACCCAAATTGGAGCAACAATACCTTGACCTTAAACAATGATAGTTTTTTTTGAAAGTAGATACTCCAGTTTGAGCATCCAGTGAGAAGTCATAGCTAGGTTCTCGACTATTGCAATTCCATCGGCCTATCCATTTGTATTGCAAGAATGGACTACAGGAAGTGCAATCACAGGGGGGTCAATCAGGTTTGAAGATTGATAAATGACACAAGGCTACAAATTGAAGGCATCTTTCATGGAAAATTGCATAAAGAATTGACAAATGATGCGATCTCATTAGTCAACTTACCATAAACAAGAGAGCCATCTACGGGCCTTAATAACGTGCCCTTTAGGATCTCCAATTGGCGCTTCATGAGAAAAGTCAAAACCTCCTAAGTTATCATTGGCTCTATTCATTAGCTTCTTCCCAAGGAAAAAACCTATGCCTAACCTTATTGTCATCCATAGACATAATGCAGATGGCATCTAAAGTTCATTGATGACTGTGCCAAAATTTATTCCTTCAAGTTTCAACATCAAAAACAACCTTACAATTTGGGAATAAAGTTCCCTTGTCCTCAAAATCAACTGTCTCATACCTCAGAGTTGTCCCTATTGCATCTAATGTTACCTTCTAGGAGTTTACTTGTAGGCTATAAATGTGTGATGAAAATGTAAATATACAACCTGTTTTGTTGATCATAGAGTTATATGTTCCAAGAATTTGTTTGATCTATTGTTGCCAGGGAGTGGAGCCAGAGTGGGGAGCAATGCTTTACAGAAAAATCCCGGAGTGTTTTGTACATGGAGTGATCTTGAGAGCGCACCCTAGAGCACTTGAGAGTGCTTGGGGGAGAAAAGAACAGAGTGCGCTCTTGGAATTCTCCAGGGAGTATTCTTAGTTAGGTTGGGAATGCATTCCGACAATCATTCTGTCTAGTATGTGATTTTAGAGGAGTGGGAGCCCCTAGAGGCTCCTTGGTAACACTAGTTTAATCCCCTTTGCTTGCTTTCAACCAAAATTCCTCTTCATACAAAGTTGGAAGGATACTCATATTCCTATAATGTACTTCCTTTTTTTATCTGTTGGACCTGTTACCGACCAAACTAGCAGACCACCAAGGTCTTCAGTCTACTAGGGCAACAACACGGGATGTTAAATTTGGCAGCATTGACAATCATTCTCCAACGAGAGGCCATATGGGCCACCCTGAGGCTAGCCAGGGAGATTTGGAGAATCAACCAGTCTTATGAGGTATTGACAAAAGCCAGGGGGAACGTA
>CBVK0101622683.1:0-18442 GCA_900067695.1 Picea abies | reverse complement strand
TGATTCCCCCCCCTTCCCCCCCCCCGGTATTCCAACAATTGATATCAGAGAGGGTTCCTTCAGGAAACAATTTAACTAGTGGAAGGTAGATCATGGAATACCAATGTTTAATGGTCAAAATGGTCTGAACTATGAGTCATGGAGCAGAAGGGAAAAAAAAAAATTGCAGGCACAGTGATATGATATTTGGTATTCATTTGTTACAAGATACAATGCTACAAAGAAACCAAACACTGCATCCAAAAAGGAATTGAAAAGGAACAACAAAATAACAATGAATTTTATCTTTGAAGGATTGTCTGATTTAGTAAAGGACAAAGTGGGAAAATGTTCATCAGCGAAGGATTGTCTGATTTAGTAAAGGACAAAGTGGGAAAATGTTCATCAGCTAAAGAACTACGGGATAAGCTACATAATATATATTCTTCTCCCATTATAGAGTCAGAGATGGCTAAAGAAGTTGCAGGTACAAAATAAGAGGTAAGATTTTCATCATATCAAACAGATTCAGAAGAAGAAGAGTTTGTAGTCAACAGAAGTGAGTTTGTTTGCTTTACTTGAGAAGAGCATGGACATATTGAAATTGAATGCCCTTATTTGAAGATTGAAAGTGATGAGACAGAACAGCCCAGTGAAATAGAATATAATCCTGAGATTGAAAAGGAAAACGATCTTGAAGAAAAATTAATCAGTGCTTTGGATGAACTAACAAAAGAAAGGAATGAGAACCAGTCACTTGAGGAACAACTCACCAAGAAGAATTCTCAAGAAAGTTTCGAAGAAGCCCAACAGGTCATCATGAAACTAAAATCTCAGCTAGAATAAGTCAAAAAGATTGAAGAAACATACAAAATTCATATGGAAGAGAAGCAGTGTTTGGAAGCTGAAATAGAAGCACTAAGAAAGGAAGCAATAAAAGAGAAGTAGTTTTTGGAAACCAAAAGAAAGGAAGCATTAAATAGAAAAAAGATACTGACAGGTCATCTTAAGGAAATAACCGATGACTTAAATCAGCTTGAAGCAGAATTTGAACAATAAGAGAGAAGACTTGGCAAAGAAATCATCTCCTTGAAGATACAACCTGAAGAAGCAAATAGGACGGAAGAAGTCAGGAAGAGTTAGGTGATGAAAAAAGAAGAAGAGTATGAGACTCTTGAAGAAAAAGTTGCCACATTGAGAATCAAAGTCATAAATCTTAGCATGAATATTGAAGAGAGAGAAACCCCACATCATCCATAGAGAATGTTGAAGAGAATCCCCCCAAGTTGCTAGAAAAGAAGAATCAATAGAAGGGTAAGAGTTATGTAGAAGCACTCAAAGGAAGGAATCATGGTCAACAAGAATAAAAAATAAAATGAGTATAATAAAGATACATATTCAATAAGACCTACCACATTCAGCCAACAAAGAAGATTCAACCATGATAAAGAGATCCACAGAAGAGAAGAGCATGATCAGCAGGAATTCAAAAGGACTACACAACATACAAGATCATTCACTCCCATGTATGTAAATTTATTTTTTGTTCATTGTTTTTATTGTACTAACATTGGACATAAGGTTGTAGATTGCAGGGCTTATGAAAGAAATTTTCAAACAATAAAACCTTATGTGGCCCCACATGACATTGAATGTTACAAGTTCCATAACTATGGACACATAGCTCGTGATTGTAGAATCATGATGGATACTTCTTTGAGAAAAAACAATGATATCAGAAATAAGAAGGTTTGGAAAGAAAACAAGAATAGGCAAAGGAAGATGACATGAATAAAGGACACCTAGAAGTCATACTCTCAGGATTGCAAATAGTACGGGATGAAGACAAATCTACAGAGAAAAAGAAAGATGTCATATACAGGAAGGTTTGGAAAAGAAATGAAAAACAAGAAGAACAGGTGAATAAAGACTAAGTCCTAGAGATCGTAGAATTTGCAGTAGTATGAGAAGAAAAAGAACAACAGGTGAATAGAGAACAAGTTCAAGAGATTGTACTTTCAGAAACTATAGTACAAGATCAATCCATAGGTAGAAAGAAAGAAATCGAAGTTTAGAGAGATGATGAGTCTACAGACGAAGAGGAAGATTACTCTGCATCAGAGTAGGTATTGTTCTGAGCCATCTAGCTTGGAGACTCCCAGTAAATATGAATATTGATCAGGGGGAGTCAGTGCAGTAGATACTACATATCATAGAACCTTCTTTCGAGTCGTAAGAAGTGATTATAGAGAAATATTCAAAGAAGTCAGATAGTAGAAGTACAAAGTAACAAATTGATCGATTTAGAAGCAGTGTTCCCACACATGTATTAGTTGATAGACAAAATTTTATAATTATATTGCATGAATGTATTCATGCAAGGATATATTCAGTACAGGTTGCTCCAGACATGTAGAGTTTGATGAGAAGATAGATCAGATCATTGAACATATTTGATTCAGTATGATGAACAAGAACATGTGATGATCAGTTGTAGTATATTTAGGTGAAATATTCAAAATAATATAGTGACAGATGGGTCAACACTATGGATAGTTAAGTAGCAAGGTTATGAACAGTTTGTGGCATATGGACAGAGATGAATTTTTGAGATGCTTAGCAGGTACAAGAAATATGAGCTAGGTGCATGGCATCATATTTACAATTGGAATCAGTTGGTCACAGAAAGTCAAGCAGTGAAAATCACAATAGAACAGAAAAAGAGAAACCATCAACATAAACTATATCATCAGAAGAACAATGTTGAACAATATGGTCAAGTGAACATGAAAAGTAAATGAAGAAATCGAATTTTGAATGCTTTTTATATATGTTAGTGAAATTCAAGAGGAAGCACCAATGTACAATAAACAACACCGGAAGAGAGGAAAGGAAACATATACATCTTACAGAAAATTCAAGGGAAGAAAAACCATTAGATAGAGATCCAGAAAGGAAGATTAGTAGCATACAGACAGAGAGACATACCCATATAAGGAGCTATTTGTTTTCCCATGATTGGTTAGAGTGGGTATAATATCAGGAGGATACATCTCGATAGGGGGAGTTAGCCTTTGGTCAAAGATGAAGAGAAAGAACAAAGAAATGAAGACAGGGGGAGCAGCCCCAAGGGGAGATACCCTTTGCCATTGATGTCAAAGGGGGTGAGATAGAAACATTGATGAGAAACAATGATCACAAGGGGAGCAGGAGCATGAGCATGAGTGTTGTCATGTCTAATTGATTCCATCAATGTTGGTGTTGCCACCAATGCCAAAGGGGGAGATTGTTGGACAGTTGGTTTGGATTGGTTTGGATAGTTGGTTTTCATTGATGCTAACACTTGGAGATTGATCTTGGAGATTGATGTCAACCCTTGGAGAGGTCCAAAGATGTTGGACAGTTGATTGACATTTGTATGATCGAGATTGATGGTGAGTTTGGATAATACATTTTGTTACCATTTTCAGTTATATATGGAACACGACGTGGTTTCTCATGGTTAGGGAGATATGGCCTTGTAAAGTTGGAAGCCTCGAAGAGTGGTCAAGAAGCCCCTAGTTGATTACAAGTATTAGTCAAAGGGTAAATTGGTTGTAACAAGAAAACCCTAAAGTAAGGAGATAGGTTACTATGAAAAAGTATATAAAAACTTCAAAGGGTTATTCACAAGTACACTCACACACTTATTCATTGATTATCTATCTTGTGAACTAGTGATATTTTCCTAAGGTTGTGACAACATATTTTTGAGGTAGCTAAGGAAGGTCGAAGGAGAAAGTCTCAGGGTTGTAACAAACCCTACATTCTGAGGTATCCACGAGTTGCAAGTCAGCAAAGCACGGATGTGCGCGGGCTGTAGTGGAGGAAAGTGTGGATATCTTCTTGTTGTAGAAGAGCAAGTCGCATATATGTAAAAGGGATTATGAAAGGTTGTGAAGGGATGTTAGTAGTAGGTTGTTGAGGACTATGGAATAGTTACAGGTCTGTTTATAGTACATCAAGTCAACTACAGGATCAGAGGTAAGTTTTAAGGGTTATGGTTATGGTGTTATGGTCCATGCATGGTGATGATAGTATGTGATATGGTACATCTTGGCGATGTTATGATACATTAATTAGAAGCATTATTGGCTATCTTGGTGTATGGTTTGGTCACATGTTATGGTGTATACTTGAGGCTTATCTTATGATACATGGCATGATTGAGAGTGATATGGTATATGGTTGAGACACTTTTTATAGTTGATGTACATGGTTGGCACATGGTATGGTACATGATTGATACTTTATAGTTGATGTACATGGTTGGCACATGGTATGGTACATGATTGATACGTGGTATAGTGTTGATGTACATGGTGGATGGTTGAGGCATATGGTACATGGTTGATGCATGGTTTTGTACAAGGTTTGGTGCATGGTTGACGCACTTATTGTAGTACAGGTTGTGGTACATGGTTGATGCTTGGTATGGTACAGGTTGATGAATTGGTACATGCTTTAGTACATAGTTGAGACACATATCTTATGATGGTATGTTGGTGATATTGTTACATGAGGCATGTGTTGGTGATGTTGGACATCTAGTTGAGAGGTGTCCTTGGAATATGATCCATGTGAGAGGATCTGGTTGAGTATCGGTGAAAGTGGTAGGTTGGATACAATGACAGGTTATAGGTTTATGTGGCTGTGGCAGTGGCAGTGGAAGTGGCAGTGATTGTGGTAGTGACAGTTTGATCTACACTTATATTTTAGGGCGGTTGGATGGGGCAAGTAAAGGGGGTTGTAGACTCTTTCTAGTTTTTGCCGAAGAATCAGGGAGTTGGATCTTCCTTCAGGTTGGAGCCTTAGAACTAGGTGGTTGGAACCTAAGAAATCAAGGGGTTGTAGCCTCCTTCTTGTTAGAGCCAGATAATTTAAGGAGTTGTATCTTCCTTTAGGTTGGAGCCTCATAATAGGGGGTTGTAGCCTTCTTCCAGTTGTAACTGGAGAATTTGGAAGTTGGTGCTTCCTTTGAATGAATTCTTGATATATATAAGAAAGCATTCCATGGTTTTCTCTCATTTAGGTTTCCATGTAAATATTATATGTTCATGATATATTGAATGCAATCATATATGATACATTGATGATAAATTGTTGAACATTGTTGATAAAGTGAAGAAATATATATTTTGACTAAAAGTGATATAAAGTGTTCATATTGATTCACCTCCCCCAGTTTTCCAAAATTTAAATAGTTACAATTTATGGGAATGGTGATGTTGTTGATGTGATGCTACTTATGATTATATACGCATAATATATTGAATGCAATAATAAATGATACATCAATGATAAATTTTTGAACATTGTTAATAAAGTAAAGGAATATATATTGTGATTAAAAATAGTATAAAACGTTCATATTGATTCCTAAAAATATTATTCACATCCTTATCAACTAAGGATATTATTGAAAAACAATTCCAATACAATATAGTGCACAATTTTTAAAACACAAATTGCTTGTATTATTTTAGTGCAACTCCAACACACTCTAGTGCACAATTTTTAAAACACAAATTGCATCACTTGTATTATAATAGTATATTGATGCTTTTAGATAACACACCATACACCTTTCAATGAGAGGACCGTCAACATACTTAAATATGTGATGCGATAATTAATATGAAAAGTCTAAAAGTACATTGGCATTGAAATAATTAATCATATGATTATATATAAGCCTTGTTTTATTGTGAGTAAAGGGTAAAAAGAAAAAACAAAGGAAATAATTGGCCTAAATAATAATAAAAAAGAGAGCACACTATACGTTTCAATATATTAGTTTAAAACTAATTTGAGATTAAGTGGCATACTAAAAAACTGTGTTCAAAGCAATCTTGTCGAATGACAATCTCCATTTGCAGAAGATGTCACAGTGAAATAAAGTTAATGGAGTCAGTGGTGTAAAGAATGATATGGACATGGAGCAGACCGACTTATCCACTGAAATAGTATTTTAAATCTGAATTATTAAAAAATCATACTGATTAACTTTGCATGCAATTCTATAATAGTTTGATCCCAAAAAGATTATTTCAGCCCTTAAAAAAATGTTGAATGCACCACGTCAGTTCATTGTCACCATTAATCCAATTTCAGTTCGAATCATATATCCAAGCGACTAACCATCTTTATGAATTCCTGAACTCCATATTCTCTGCTGGGATCTCGTATAACCAAGCAAATAATTATCTCTGTGACTCTCTAATCTCCTTCTCGTCTGTTGTGATTCTTACTGGGTTAGCAATGGCGACTGCTTCTTCTTCTTCGCTAAGATTTGAGTTCTATATGTCGAACCAATTAGGACGCAATACTTCCAGTTTTCGATTACTCCTTAGCAAGCGCCCAAGTCTGTCTGTCAGGTCCTCAAATGGGCTTAAGTTTAAATTTTCAGAAGAATTTTACGGAGGACTAAGGGTAAGGTCTCAACTTAATTCTGTTAAAACTGAAGCTGCACAGACGTCTAATGAAAAGGAAAGGGATGAGAGAACCATCAATGAGCAGTGCAATAACAGTAGGCTTTCGGCCTGGCAAAGCGTCGCCAAGGAGCGCTGGGAGGGTGAACTTGCAGTGGATGGTTATGTTCCACTCTGGTTGGTCAGTCTGCTGTACTTGGCATCGATTTTCGGTTTTGCATATACATTTATACAATGATTGGTTGATTTATAAAAATCCATGTATTGAAGAATTTGAATCACTGGTTATCATGAATTTATTGTCCTCAATTTGTATATACAGAATGGTACTTATTTGAGAAACGGACCGGGGATGTTTCATATAGGCGATTATAAATTCAGGCACCTTTTCGACGGGTATGGCTACTTTTATTACTAACATAGATTCATAGATTCAGGTTGACTTTGGATTCCCTAATCAACCATAGCTATAAAACAGTCGTTTGAATATGAAAGCCCGGTAGTAAGATAAATATATATTGTTTTTTTAGGTTGACCCTTTTTATCCCATGGGAGATCTTCCTTGCCCTCAACTGTAGAACAATAACGACTCAAATGCTCCAAACTTTTTGGGTATTTTAATGTCTAGGACGCCCTTCATGCTAATTACAGCTTTGGCTCTATGATGTCTATATTGGATTGCCTGCTGCCAGGTACGCTACTTTAGTTCGTCTTCGTTTCGAGAATGGGAGATTGGTTGCGGGGCATGCACAGTTAGAATCCGAGGCTTACCAGGCAGCTAAGAAGTATAATAAGATCTGTTACAGGGAATTTTCAGAGGCTCCACAGCAGTCCAACTTCTTCCAATACATCAGAGAACTCGCCCGTTTGTTTTCTGGTGCTTCCTTGACGGACAATGCAAATACAGGAGTAGTCAGGTCGTTTAGTTTATTCATTTTGCTCATACTTGCTGCTTTGATACTTTACCAGCATATTGGCCTTCCTGAAAAATTCGTGTCAACATTCAAATATCCTTATTTATTCCAGAATTCTGAACTCCCATGACGATTACACTTCACTTAGTTTTGTTTTCTCAATCATGTTGAGTTTTGCAGACTTGGAGACGGACGGGTTGTATGCCTGACAGAGACAATAAAGGGGTCTATCCAGATTGATCCTAACACTCTCGAAACTATTGGCAAGTTCAATTTTTCTGATAATCTAGGGGTAACGTTATAATTCACATTTCAATGTACTTTTTACAACTAGAGATGCAAATTTCTTAGGGTTCAATAGATCTCTGTTAAGATATAGATTTAGGTCTAAAATAATATGAAGAGTCGATTTTTTACACGGGACACATTTCTTCCGCCCCATGGTGTAAGAGCACGTCGCTCCTCGGGTGCAACAGGCTATGGTAATGGGTTTTGTGGTTCGCAGGGGTTGATTCATTCCGCTCATCCAGCGGTTTCTGATACGGAATTCATCACGTTGATCCCCGATCTCATCAACCCTGGTTATACTGTTGCCCGCATGCTTCCGGGATCTAATAAGAGAACTTTTATCGGACGAGTAAGATCAGTTTTGCTGATTTTATGCCATCATCATAGTATAATAAAAATCGACTTTATAGTATAATAAATTGCAGATCCATAATGCATAGTAGTTCTTTATGGAATTCAGGTGAATTGCAGAGGCGGTCCTGCACCTGGCTGGGTACACTCATTTGCTGTAACGGAAAACTATGTGGTCATTCCAGAAATGTCATTGAGGTACTGTGCGAAGAATCTGTTGAGAGCCGAGCCAACGCCTCTGTACAAATTCGAATGGCACCCACAGTCCAAGGCATTTATGCACGTCATGTCAAAAGCTACTGGAGAAATGGTGAGTGCCCCTCTCATGTTGTTCTTTCCGTCTCTATTTATGGATATATATGAATGCTTTTATTTATAGATATATGAATGCTTTTTAATAATTTAGATGAATGTTTTTGGGTTTAGTCTTTTTAATAATTTAGATGAATGTTTTTTGGGTTTAGTCTTTATCATGTCACTGGTTATCATGTCACTGGTTATTGGTTCAAATTTTATGGAGAGAGGTTGAGGGTGTTTCAGGAGAGAGGTTGAGGGTGGAAGCTATTTGTGAAGAATAAAAAAAATTTATAGAATTTTAATTGAGTTTTTCATAATTTTAATTTTAAAGACAACATTTTATTCATGAGCAGATCGTTCTTCCATCTAACATTAGAACTGAAAAGTAAACTCAACCTAGCTTAAAAGAAAAAGAAAAATAAAAATAAGATATTAGTTAACACATCGACTGGTTGTAAAAATTATAGAGTTGTATAACCTAGATTAGAAAATTGCATTGTTTGCTGCTTTTAGGAATTGAATTAAACGCCATGAACTCAAAACAGATTTTCACTGGTATTGACTGCAATAGCATCCCTGATAGATTGTTTGCAATGATGGCAGGTAGCATCCGTCGAAGTGCCACTGTTTGTGACATTCCACTTCATTAATGCCTATGAAGTCAACGACAAGGACGGAAACGCCATCTCAGTAATAGCCGATTGTTGTGAGCATTATGCTGATACCAGCATACTGAATAAGCTAAGGCTTGAGGAGTTAAGATCCTTCTCTGGTCAAGACGTTCTTCCGGACGCGAGGTGGGCTTACCCAACACCTTTCCCTATATAAGGAAAAAAAACTTTCAAGACTTAGGGTTTAGGGACTAACAAAGCTTGAAACAGCAATGTGTATTAATCAATTAAACAGATCTTCAGGCTTGAAGTTTGTTATTGGTTGCTGAAGTTAATATCAGAAAATAACAGAAACTATAATGAGTTTTTATCAGAGTGGGACGATTCATCCTACCCCTCGACGGCAGTCCAAGAGGAAAACTAATTGCTGCTTTGCCTCCGGATGAACACGGGAAAGGGATGGACATGTGCAGCATCAATCCACAGAACGCAGGGAGGAAATATCGGTATGCATATGCCTGTGGAGCCCAACGCCCCTGCAACTTTCCAAACACCCTAACCAAGGTCTACGTAATCGACTTTAGTTTCTCGGCTCTGATTTCTATTTTGTTGACGCTATATGATATTATTAGCATAGATTCATCTGGATTTATTAACCGTCCATAGGGATAAACATGAATGTTTTTAAGTGGCGGGCATCTCTTCAGCTCTGGCTTCTCTGTGCACAATTGAGAGTCAGGATAAGAGCCATAACAATGTATTGATGACTGGTGCAGATTGATTTGAAAGAGAGAAAAGCAAAGAACTCGTAGATTCCGTCGAAGCCCTTCTTTGTCGCTAGACTGGAGGCCGAGGCTGAAGACGATGGTAAGGACTTTACATTTCATTATTATCGACATTACATGCAACAACACGATTATTAAAATATTATTATTCAGGTGGTTCTGGGATAGAATGTTATCGTGTCCATCTTACATGCTGAAATCATTATGAGTAAAAAAAAATATAAACATAGAATTATGTATTGATATTAAGAGTTTTGTTAGATATGAGTAATGTTTTTGATAAACATAGAATTATATATTGATATTAAGAGTTTTGTATGTCTAAAATTCAAAGAAATGTTTTAAATGTTCTATCTTAGTTGGACTAGTATGTTTAAAATATTAAACAATAAATAAAAAGTAAACAAATACATATATTTTGAAATAAATTTTTAAAATCTTTTTCCTATATATTTTTTTCAATATTTTAATAATATTAAAAAAAAAAAACATATTTTTTAATATTTGTTTACTTATAAATATATTATATGAATAATTTATTAATAAACATACATACTTATATTTATTATTTTTAAATGATTTAGGTTGCTTGAAATTCTTCTCTTTGGATTTCTTTTACCTACAATAATTATAATTCTTCAAACCATAAAAATACTACAAATAAAAATAATATAAAAAATTATAATCACACAACTAAACCATATTTCTTTGTAATAGAGACAAACACCATCAAACATAACTAAATGTATAAATTAATAAATTTAACACACTACATATTCTTTCTAACAAGATTCTCACATAAACAAACTAATTGATGGATGAGAAAGATACAATGTATTTTACATCTTTATATATGAAAATCATTTAAACCTCAAATTTGTATTTGATAAATTTTAAATCTTTAAATCATATTTTATAATATATAAGAAACATTAAAATGTTTTATTTTTTTTAATTATTATAAATATAATAATCTAAAATGTTTACCTTTTTTTTATTTAGTTAAAAAATCTTTTTATTTAATTCTTTTGTAACGCATAATATTGATCTATATTTTAGCATACATAATATCATGTTAATCCCTAATGTTGCCACAAATTCTATAAAATTGGCAAAATCAACTAATTTAATTACACTTTGATGTATGTAAACATGGGAAATGGTATGAAGATATCCTCTGCCATTAGTTTGTCGATAAGGCTAGAGGGACTAATAATAACACTCACTATTAAAGCACCCATTTAATTCAAATAGATCATAGTTTCATCAATGGCATGTTTATTCGAAATATAACATAGTTTTATTCATATTCTCTTTAAGAAACTAGAGAGTAAAAAATAGAGTTTATGTTGATCACATAATTTGAGTTTATTACGCATCATCTTGATCATCAACGTGACATATTTTGGGCAAACTTCTGCTAAGGGAAATTACAACCATCATAAACTTAATTGTTGTGATCAAGACGTTAACCTTTCATACACCATCCACCTAAATTGTTATTAGTTTTTTAAAACTTGGGATATTTAGAAACATGTTTTTAGTTAATAGTAAATTTAATACCATCAATAGCATATTGAATGATATATACCTACCTTGATAGGGTTATTAGTCCTTGCAGGGATATTATTTAGTAATTACTTAAATATGTAATATTTAAATATTATTTAGTAATTACTTAATTATTATTTAAAATAAAATAATAAAAAATTTAGTTAATATTCATATAAAATTAAATAATTGAAAACTAGTTATTGCAGAGACTGCTTCTGCCTATGCAACAATAAGAAAACTAGTTATTGCATAGACTGTCAATGCCTACTGTTCATGGAATTGAATTGTATGTAGGAGTGGTGATATCGTTGGTTAGCGATAAGCACGGCGGAGGGTTTGCTCTTCTCCTGGATGGATCGACGTTTACAGAAATTGCCAGAGCAAAACTACCGTACGGACTACCTTATGGTCTACACGGCTGCTGGGTTCCATTTCACTGAAACCAGAGGATTTACAAATATCACAAGAAGCAATTTGTGGATATTGATTCAACAACTTATTCCATGTGTTAGGTGTCAAGATAGGGTTCGAAATTAATGTTCACTTAACAAAATGTTTTTATTTTGCTAGTGATGTGGTTTAACATTGATGATAGTTTGTTGCAACCACGATCGGATTCTCTGCATCTCCTGTAATGTAATGATTCAGTTCAGTAACCCGAAGAAATAAGTTGTCATAGTTTCAATCCATATTCCACTTCCATTTTGCAAAGGCTTCTCCATGTTGACAATTTAAAGTATATAGTAGTAAGATTGAGTGGTATTGCAATTTATGTATAAGTTTATAATGTAGAGGAATCATTTTAGTTTATTAGATGTAGTTTGGGTGGTTGGGAGGAATGGTTGTTAGAGTGGTATTGCATTTTTATGTATAAATTTATACTATAGAAGAATCATTTTAGTCTATTGGATATAGTTTGGGTGGTTGGAAGGAATGGTTGTTATCTTCCCCACCTAGATTCAATTTCAATTCCTTGTAAATGACATGTGATGCCCTTAATAAATCTATAAGATACTCTTATTATTGAGTATACTACTCACTCCTTTTAAATTAACTTTGATAAATAAATATCTCTATAATAATATCATGATATAATTTAGGTTTTTAATTTATAATTTAAAATTTATCTATTTCATAATATGTTGTTTTATTTATATTTTTGTGTTAAACATTTATATATTCACAACACAACATATATATTATATGTTGTATTTTAATTTCGAAATATGTTTTTAAGCTACTTTACTCACAACACTCACAACACAACATATATTATATGTTGTAATTTAAATTTGAAATATGTTTTAAGTTGCTTTACAATGAAGAAGGTTATATGTTATATTTTAAATTTGAAATATGAAAAATGAATATTATTTTAAAATAGAATGAGTATTATTTTAACATTTTAAAATATTTATATATTTTTTAAATTTTCTAAAACCCCACAAAAATGTTTTGTATTCATAAAATGTATACACCCATATTTTGTTTTATATTCATGAGATATCTACTTCCATATTTAAATATGGATGTAAAGTTATGTTATCGAAAGACTAAACATCATCTCATGCTTTATGGATACTCATCATCCATTTTGTTTTGTATTCATGAAATGTCTACATCCATATTTAAATATGGATGTAAAGTTATGTTATTGAAAGGCTAAACATCATCTAATGATTTGTGATACTTATCTAGGTTATAATGTTATTTAAATATGGATGTAAAGTTATGTTAGTGAAAGGCTAAACATCATCTAATGATTTGTGGATACTTATCTAGGTTATAATGTTAGTGTTATTGCTTTTATGGATATTTATGTGTTACAATGTTACTGTTGTTAGTGTGAATTAATTATATAATTTTATGTGTTATAAAGTTAATGTGATTGTAATTATCTAAATTTATATGTAATAATATATGATTTTATAGATTTTGTGTTATAATAAATTTAAATAAATAAATAAAAAATATGTAATTTATATATTTATAAAAATATAAAATTATATTAAATAAATTTATTTATAATTTAAATATTATTTATAATTTAAATATTTATTTATAATTATTTTTAAAATAAAAGAAATATAAATAAATCATATATTATTTATAGGAAAAAAAAAATTAATCATTCATTATTTTTAGAAAAAAAATAGCAAAAAATTAACAACAATTTTGAAATAAAATTTTTAAAAATTTATTCATTATTTTTAGAAAAAAATAAGTGAAAATATGGAACCAAACTTATATGAGTTGTTGATACAATTGTCAATTTAGTTTAGTTTGGGTGGGATTGTTATCCCACCCACAAGTGTGTGAAGATTATAAGGTTAATATTGTTGATACAAGCATAAAAGAAGTAACAAATTGAAACAAATGGATAATGTCATTTAAAGTAAAGTTTAGAGATTCTACAAAATTAACTAATGACACATAATTCTGAATTCCAACAATGATGGCTAAGGCTAAAAGTTTGAAAAAAATAGAGATATTCATTGAAAAATAACTAATAGATATAATACATAGAAAAACTCTTTAACATCTCAAATCTCCAAAGACTTTCCAAGCCTTTTTGGTATCAAATTACTATACAATATATTGAAGTCAATCTTTGACCTTTGAATCTAAATAGGTAAAATAGAAAAGCTAAATCATACAACAAATTTCAGCATTTTGTAAGTAGAGAAACATGTTTTCAGAATCTATCATTTTTATGTTCTGCTTGATAGAATACAATATCTCCCTCGTCATCAGCATAAAGAGCTTGTGACAATCTCTTCACCAAATGGTCTAGCAGGTGCAATGGAAGAGGACCGAGGACCAAAGTTCTTTGGCTCTTAAGAGTAATCTCACTCAAACCTTCTCTCAAAAATCCATTAACAAAAGGAGGAATTATATACCAATCCATGGTGACACCAATCCATATAGAGAAAGTAGAAGTCTCTACCATCTACCATCAAACATTACTGATCCAAATCGGATCCCACACGAACAATTGGCTATCGACACAAGCTCTAAGATGATCAACACAAACATTATTAAGGCTAAGGACGATGAAGGAAATCAACTTGTTGGCGTGAAAATCCCCTTGCAATCATGATTGATGTCCATTTTGTATGTAATATATGTAAAGTCGGATAGTATATGGTTGTATGTAAAGGAATAATGAGACTCTCATAATACATTTTCCATGTGGGAGAAAAGACAAACAAATAAAGAAAAGAAGGAGAAGTGGACTAGAGAGAAGCTTAAGCGTTGGGGACGCCTGACCTTCCAACTATCCTCTCGGTCGACTCAGTCATCTATATTATGTTTCCCCACAATGAGAAAAGGGATCTTTGATTGTGAATAATGCAGAAAGGTTGCCCAGATGTAACGGAGGTGCATAGAAATGAACCAGAGAGCCTGTAACTTACCCATTGTTGAATAATAAAGAGCATGGTCGAAGCCAAAAGAATGTTGGTTTTCCCTTTGAGTTTCCAAGGTAAATTATGAGTTGTGTGTGTGTTAGTCCTGTTTAAATTTCATTGTCTATGGAAGAAATTCTCAGCATTCTAATTTAATGAATGGGTAATGGGGTGTATTGTAATTTAATGGCTACATGCATACATTCTCGCAAAGAGAACACCATGCTAGATATTGTTTAAGCTCATTTTGTATTAACATGGTCCCCATGGGTCTATAAGCCAAACTAACAACTCTTTAATCTCACCCATACATTGAATCAAAAGTTGTAAAATGATGACCATCCTTCTGGAGTTGTTGTTATTTACTTGTGGGTTTTTAATTTCATTTTTAGATTCGTTGGGCACATTCTCGACTCTCTTGGGTGTTTTCCTTTCCCATAAATCATAGATGACATTTATATCAAAAGTTAAGTTTTTTGGGCATTCATTAGCTACCTGTGATCCATATACATGTTTTTTCAATTTCACCCACTACATATTTCACCTCAAAATGTTTCCCTATGTCGTTGATTACCAGACTCAACTTCCAAAACGTTTAGACTCGTCGTGGGTTGCCAAAATAGCCCCAAAATATTTTTCTACATAACCCGGTTGTCGAATTAGTCCCCCAAACATTTTTTTCACACTATGGGTTATCAAATTCGCCCTCAAATTTATTTCTCAGATACTAGGCACCAAATCCAACTTGTAGGGGGTTTCCCATCATGATTGGACACCAAATATGCCTTTTAATTGTTTGTATTAATCACAATTCGACCCATTATGACTGGGATTTCCATTTTGTTGACTTCCCCTTCTCATTTGATCGACAATAAATTATGGTCGGCTAAAATCCTCCCCATTTCGACAGGGTTCTCTTCAAGTCGGTTTGGCTCCCTTGGTTGACTCGAAATATGCCTTTTAATTGTTTGTATTAATCACAATTCGACCCATTATGACTGGGATTTCCATTTTGTTGACTTCCCCTTCTCATTTGATCGACAATAAATTATGGTCGGCTAAAATCCTCCCCATTTCGACAGGGTTCTCTTCAAGTCGGTTTGGCTCCCTTGGTTGACTCGATTTTGGTTGACTCAACTTGTTTTCCTTATGACTTCTTTTTTTACTCGACTTGTATTCCTTCCGACTCTACTTGTATTACTTCCATCTCATTTCTCCGACTCGAATTCCGAGTAGTGGACGTCATTTGTATTTGGGCCAACTTGACTTGTGGCTTGGCTTGTTAAATAATTTTTTCTTCAATATAGAGCTAAGTTCATATTTGTTAGAGAGATTTTTGTGTTGGTGAAATGGTGAGACTATAAGCCTCTCATTTACAGATTAGATGGTATCAGAGTGTAAGTTCAAATGCATTCAGTGGGACCTGTATGGTTAGTACCCACAGTGATTACAAAACAAGTGGACAAGAGTTGTCACCAGAGCTAGAGTGATGTAGAGCATCAAGAATGTTAGGGTAACATTATGAAGGAGAAGGCCACATTTACATCAATGGTGTCACAACTATTGGCAGCAAAGGACAAGGAAACACCATCAATAGAGGCTTGTCACGAAGGCCCCAAGAAGGAAGAAAATAAGTAAGAGACATAGTGTAAGACTGAGCCAGAGATGAGAGAGTGAAACTATAGCAAGACATAGGTACCTTTTCATGTAGAGGCCAAGGTGGAAATCAAGCCATATACAGGGGAAGTGGACATTATCAAGATGAACCAATGGCTACAACAAATGGAAGTGTACTTCAACATGCATGAAGTAGAACCAATGGCTACAACAAATGGAAGTGTACTTCAACATGCATGAAGTAACTGGAAAAAAAAAAAAAGATTTATTTTGCTCGATTGAAGATTGAAGGCCATGCTTTGACATGGTGGGAGAGTGGTGCAGTAAATAGAGCACTAGGAAATGAGCACCCGTGACTAATTGGGAAGTGTTCAAGGACATGATCAAATATCAATTTTATCCAATAGGATATGGGGAACACCAACAAATAGTATGGCATTACTTAAGGCGGAGACAAGGACAATCAGTGAAGGGATTCCCGACAGAGTTCAAGAAGAGAGAAATTTAGATGGGAGTCTCTCTCAAAAGTCCAGACATGTTGGTCAAGTATTTGGGGGCATTGTTACCACAAATTTATAGATAAGTGATGTTATTTAGACCAAATACAATTTATGAGGACAATATACAAGCACAATACCTTGAGGGAGACAAGCAGAAACCACAAACAAGTGCTCACAAGCAAGTAGAAGCACAAGAGCAGTAGAGAAAGAGGAAAAACAAGAAGAAGTGGAATGAGAAGAAGATTGTGGATGCAACACAAGAAGCACCTTCCACCCAAAAATGCAAAGGTTGTGATTGAAAGGGACACACTGAGGAGAACTGTTGGAAATTACACCTTGAGAAGCACCCCAAATATTTTCAGAAAACGAAGAAAAAAGCATTGATATCAATGGATTTTGAGGAATGGGCGGATAGAACATTAAACCCAGAAGGGAATATTAACTCGAATAATATCCAGAAAGAGGTGGAATTAGTTGGTTGCAGTTATATGGAGGAGAAGGTGATAATTGAACTTTTCTGCATTAAAATACACATGAAACAAAGCAAGGTGGATTGTTTGTTCGATCATGGTTCACAATCCAACTTGATATCTGCACAACTCGTTGACAATCTTGAGTTGGAGACTCAATATCATCTGCATCCATATCCCCTGGCATGGGTAAGGAAAGATGTGGAATTAAAAGTGAGAAAGCAATGCAAATTTAAGTTTTCCATCAATCAAAACTTTGTTGATGAAGTAGTTGCAGATATCGTTCCTATAGACATATGTGGAGTCATCTTGGGAAGTCCATATTTGTATGTGAGGGATGCCATTTTCAGAAGGAGAGAACACCAATATAGGTTAGTCAAGGATGGAAAAGTTGATTCCATAAATTCACACAAGGATAAAGCTAAGCTCTCTTTGATCAGTGCCCATCAGGCAAGAAGAATCATGGGCACTACAAAGAAGTTTGTCTTGTTGTTCCCGAGAGAAGGAAAGAAACAAGGAGAAGGTAGCGAGTTGGAGATGAAGGCATACTTAGAAGGATGTAGTGGCGAGCGGCGTCAACAACTACAACAACTGATTGAATCCTATGAGGAAGTGTTTCAAGATCCTCAGGGACTACCACCCAAGAGAGAGGATGAACACGAGATTTAGTTGTTGATGAAGTCATCGTTGCCTAACAATGGGTTGTATAAGCAGTCTGTCATCAAAGCAGATGAAGTGAAGAAGAAACTAAAACAGTTGTTGGAGCAGGGAGTCATCAACCAGCGAACACATGGTGTAAGAGCACGTCACTCCTCGGGTGGTGCAACAGGCTATGGTAATGGGTTTTGTGGTTCGCAGGGGCTAATGCATTTCGCTCATCCAACGGTTTCTGATACAGAATTCATCATGTTGATCCCTGATCTCATAAACCCGAGTTAAATTGTCACCCACATGCTTCCGAGATCTAATAAGAGAAATTTTATCAGATGAGTAAGATTAGTTTTTCCAATTTTATTCCATTATAGTATAATAAAAATCGCCTTGCAATTCCATAATGCATAGTAATTCTTTATGGAATTCAGGTGAATTGTAGAGGCGGTCTTGCACCTGGCTGGGTACACTCATTTGTTGTAACGAAAAACTATGTGGTCATTCTGGAAATTCCATAGAGGTATTGTGTGAAGAATCTGTTGAGAGTC
>CBVK0101622681.1:0-28000 GCA_900067695.1 Picea abies | reverse complement strand
GATGATCAACACATGAAGTGTTAAGGCTAATGATGATGAAGGAAATCAACTTGTTGGCGTGAAGGGCCCCATGTAATCATGATTGATGTCCATTTTGTGTGTAATAAAGGCGGATAGTATATTGTTGTATGTAAAGGAATAATGAGACTCTCATAATACATATTCCACGTGGGAGAAAAGACAAACAAATAAAGAAAAGAATGAGAAGCGGACTAGAGATAAGTTGAAGCATTGGGGACGTCTTACCTTCCAGCTATCCTCTCGGTCGATTCAGTCATCTATATTATGTTTCCCCACAATGAGAAAAGGGTTCTTTGGTTTTGAATGATGTAAAGAGGTTTCCTAGATGTCACTGAGGAGCATAGAAATGAACCAAATAGAATGTAACTTACCCATTGTTGAATAATAAAGAGAATGGTCGAAGCCAAAAGAATGTTGGTTTTCCAGTTTGGGTTTGTAAATTTTGAGTTGTGTGTGTGTTAGTCATGTTTAAATTTTGTTTTTTATGGAAGAAATTGTTTGCATTCTAATTTAATGAATGGGTAATGGGGTGTATTCTAATTGTATGGCTACCTACATATAGTCTAGAAAAGAGAATATCATGCTAGCTATTATTTGAGCTCATTTTGTATTAGCATGGTCCCAATGGGTCTATAAGCCAAATGAACCAGAAAGCATGTAACTTACCCATTGTTGAATAATAAAGAGCCTGGCAGAAGCCAAAAGAATGTGGGTTTTCCCATTTGGGTTTCCAGGGTAAATTCTGAGTTGTGTGTGTTAGTCGTGTTTAAATTTCGTTCTTTATGGAAGAAATTTTCTACATTCTAATTTAATGAATGGGTAATGGGGTGTATTGTAATTTAATGTCTACCTACATATAGTTTAGCAAAGATAACATCATGCTAGTTATTGTTTGATATAATTTTGTATTAACATGGTCCCCATGTGTCTATAAGCCAAACTAACAACTCTTTAATCTTACCCATACGTTGAATCAAAAGATGTAAATCGACGACCATCCTTCTAGAGTTGTTGCTATTTACTTGGGGGTTTCTAATTTCGTTTTTAAAGTCGTTGGGAACATTCTCGAATGTATTGGGTGTTTTCCTTTTCCCATAAATCATAGGCGACATTTATATCAAAATTTGAGGTTGTCTAGGCATTCATTAGATACTCGTGAACCATATACGTGTTTTTGCAATTTCACCCACTACCTATTTCACCTCAAAACGTTTTCCTCTGTCGTTTATTACCATACTCAACTTCCCAAATGTTTTGACTCGTCGTGGTTTGCCAAAATCTCCCCAAAATATTTTTCTACATAACCAGTTGTCGAATTCATTCCCCAAATGTTTTTTTCACAACATGGGTTATCGAATTCGCCCTCATATTTCTTTCTCGGCTGTTAGGCACCAAATTCAACTTGTAGGGGGTTTCCCATCACGATTGGACACCAAATCCACCTTTTAATTATTTGTATTAATCACGGGTTGACCCATTCTGACTGGCCTTTCCATTTCGTCGACTTCCCCTTCTCATTCAACCGAAAATCAATTCTAGTCAACTAAAAACCACCCCATTTCGACTGGGTTCCTTTCAATTCGTTTTGGCTCCCTTGGACCTGACTTTGGTCGACTGAAATTGTATTCCTTTCGACTTCTTTTCTGACTCGACTTGTATTCCTTTAAACTTATTTTTTCGACTCGACTTCTATTCCTTCCAACTCATTTCTCCTACTCGACTTCCGAGTAGTGGACGTCATTTGCATTTGGGCCAACTCAACTTGTGGCTTGATTTTTCAAATATTTTTTCCGTCAATATAGAGCTAAGGTCATATTTGTTACAAAGATTTCCATGCTACTGAAATAGTGAGACTATAAGCCTCCTATTTACGAATTAGATGGTATCATAGCGTAAGTTCAAATGCATTCAATGAGACCTATATGGTTAGTACCCGCAGTGATTACAAAGAAGTGGACAAGAGTTTTTCCCAAAGCTAGATTGAAGTAGTGCATCAAGAATGTCAGGGGAACATTATGAAGGAAAAGAGGAAGAAGATCACGTTGGATCGATTAGATACAATTGCATCACGATGTCTAAGAACGCGATCTAATCAAATGTTGTAGTAGTTGTAACCATCAAAATCATGTGCAGCAGCGCCAACTATGAGAAACCCACCAATATCTGATGTGTGAACAGAATTGGGTACCATAGTCAATAGCTAGGTATGGATAGGGAGGCATCAAATACATGTGGTGAGCTACGACAATAGTGAAATATCCTAAAATAGCTAGGAGCTAATTAAGCATGCGAGGTAGTTAAGATCTCGTCAAGACCTTTATTTATGAGCTTCCAAAATATCATAGTTTGGCCATATTGACATCAATAGTGTCACAACTATTGGCCACAAAGGACAAGGAAACACCATCAAAAAATGTTTTTCATGAAGGCCCCAAGAAGGTGTTGTTGATTGCAACTTCATGAGACATCCTCCAAATCGTTCTCCTCTAGACTGAGTTGAGACATGTGTGTGAGGGATCCCAAGTGTTGGGTGTGCCCATGTGATGGGTGTGAGTCAGACTCTGGACTGATTTTTTATGACGTATGGTCTTTTATCTACTCCTCTGGACTTAGTTGAGATGACTTGAGATGATCTCCTTCTTTGTACTCCTCTGGATTGAGTTGAATCGGCTTGAGATACTCTTCTACCTTGTACTCCTATGGACTTAGTTGAGTCGGCTTGAGATGGTACTCCATATGGTACTCCTGTGAACCTAGTTGAGTGATCTGTTGAGTAGGACATCCATGTGGTTGAGCACAGGTGGACTTGTCCCTAGTGGATGAGCACTAGTGGACGTGTGAGATCCTTGCTATATTGTCTGAGAGTAAGATTTACTTGTAACCCTAATTTGTGATGTAAAGGGTACAAGTCGACCCCACCATACGTAATATAACTAATATTGTGTAATGATTAATTATATTATTGAGTTATTGAGTTCATCCCGATTGTGCCAATAGACACACATTTTGTTGTGTCAATTCTTGTATAAATAAATGTGAATCTCCATTGAGGATTACACACTCTCACTTGTCAACTCAAAATTTCAGCAAGTGTGTGTACGGCTGAAGTGCACACCTCTCTTCGGCACTAGGTTCTAGGTTTTTGTAAGTACCCTCTTATGTGCTAAGGTCTATGGTGTGGGCGATCTTCTCTTGAGAATATAGCAAAGGATTGATGGGTTTTTCCCTTGTTTGAGAAGAGTTTTCCAATGATACTTCTTGTGTTCTTGTGCATGGTTATTCTTCTTGTGATCTTGGCTATTGCAGCACTTGTGTATGGTATTGTTGCATTATTTATGGTTCAAGTACATTCTAAATGAAATAAAATACATGTGCATGATCTAAGCATTGAGAAAATTCAACATGGTGTCAGAGCAGAGTTCCTAAAGTGACCATTGCACAATTTTTTCTAGCAAGTCATCACCTCCATGTTGTAGAAAAGCACGGCCCTCTAGGGTTTCTGAAAAAGTATGACCCTCCTTCTTTTTCTAGTTTCAACACCTTCCACTGAAAGGTTGGGGATAATTTTTGCATAGGAGTGTACGGCCTCCTTCAGCGTGTAATTCCAAGAATTTTTTTATTTTTGGCCCTAGGGTTTCTAGGGTTCCGCAATTTTCTGCATAATTTCAATTTTAGGGTTTCTGCAACTCATTGAAGGATTTTTCAAAGTGTTCTTCTGACTTTCAAGGCTTATTGTTGGTAGTCATAAGTCCAACGAAACCTAGGGTTTCTAGCCAAGCCTAGTCGTTAGGTTTTGTGGAAGAATCTGCAAACCATGAGGAACAAAACTTTGGTGGAAGATAGGCTTGATGGATCAAGCAACTTCAATTCCTAGAAATCAAGACTACATATTACCCTGGAAGATGATGACCTATTGAGTATGATACAAAAGACTCTACCAGAAACAGCTACCGATGAAGAGAAGGAAGATTGGAAGGTATATGACGTCAAAGTAAGGAAGATAATCATTTATTCAGTAAGAGATCATCTACTACCTCGTATTGTTAACCTAAAGACAGCTTATGGGATATATGACGCATTGAAGAATATGTTTGAAAGTAACAACACCCTCAGAGCTCTTACATTGAAGAATCAACTTCAACATATCAAGATGACAAAAGAAGACATCGTTTCTACCTTCTCCATGAAGATTTTAGATATCAAAGATCAGATGGGTGCCATTGGAGAAACCATATCAGACAGAGAACTTATCTTGACTACTCTCAATGCTCTTCCAAACATTGGGAACCATTTCTTCAAAGTATCAGTGGTAGAGCAGATCTATCGAGATTTGATCATCTATGGATAGACTGTACCCAGGAAGAAACTAGAGTTATAGTCAGAGGAGTGCAAAACTCCCCTCGTGATGAAAAGCATGCTCTTACATTTCATACAAAGAAAGGAAACAAAATAAATAGAAGAAGTTTCAACAAAGCATTCAAAGATAAGAATACTTCATCAACTTCAGGTCAAGAACACAAAAAAGACAATTCAAAGATTCAGTGTTTCATATGTGAAGAAAGAAATTGTCCTACTAGGAAGAAAGGAAGACAACTTGCATCCACTGTTGATGTTGATACAGAGCCACATCAGAGAGATGAAGACATAAAAGATGAAGCAATCTTCTGTTGAAGAAATCACAAATGAATTTTTCCCGAGTGATTGGTGTTCGAGAAAACATCTTGTACAGATTAATTGTACGATCATCCCAGACCATGTTACATGATACTGTCAACCTAAGCGAGCTATGGCATAGGAGACTTGCTCATATACATTATAGATCCCTTCCCACTCTAGGGAATATGGTAACATGCCTTCCAGAGATACATGTTCAGCATGATGGTGTTTGCAGAGGTTGTGTTCTTGGAAAAAATGTCAAGGGGTCCTTCTTGAGCAGTGACAGTAGATCCAAGGGGATCTTGGACTTGATACATACATGTTTGTGGACCCATGACTATTTCTTCCTTGAATGGAGATTTGTATTATGTGCTCTTCATCGATGATCACTCTAGTAAGACATGGATTTACTTCTTAAAAAACAAGGATGGAGTCCTTGCGATATTTCAAGAGTTTAAAGCTCAGGTTGAGAACCTGACCGAGAGGAGGATCAAGGTGTTGAGATCAGAGAATGGAGGAGATTACACCTCCAGGGATTTCAGTGATTTATGTATTGAGGCAGGGATCAAGAGGGAGTACATCGTTCCTTATAACCCTCAGCAAAATGGGGTTGCATAGAGGAAGAACAGAACTATCATTGAGGCAACCAAAGCAATGATACATGATCAAAATCTACCTATGATTTTGTGGGTGAAAGCATCCATGACAACAGTGTATGATCAGAACAAGAGTCCTCATCAGATTTTGAAGAACATGACTCTCGAAGAATCTTTCACCGGAGTGAAGCCTGAGGTTGGACACTTTCATGTAGCCAAGGAGAAGAGAACCAATCTAGACCCTTCAGGCGGAAAGGGTTCATTTGTGGGGTACAGTGAATCTTCGAAGGTATATCAGATCTACATCCCTGGTCATAGACATATTGAGGTGAGAAAATATGTAATCTTTGAGGAAGATATATCCTTTCGAAGATCCAGAGAATCTCAGATGGATATTAACAATGAGATAGTACCTTCTCCCCCTTCAGTAGTTCAGAGGGAGACAACCATTGATCCAATTGATCCAGTTGATCTTGTAGCTCCAGTTGATGTTCCCAGAGACATTGCAGTAGGCCATAAAAGTCATGTTTGGTCTCGACAGACTCTGGAGGCAGAGGGACATGCATATCCTCGAGGCACATTCCAAGAGAGAAAGAGACCATAGATATTTTCGAGCTACATTTCAACTATGAGCCACATCATTGATATTAAGCTTTCTTGTCATGGAAAAGCAGCAGGCCAACAAGTATGGAAAAATGCCATGACAAAAGAGTATCAGTCCATCATGAAGAATGATGTGTGGGATATTTTTCTGAGACCAGAAGGGAAGTCTATAGTGACTTCTAAGTGGATATATAAGATCAAGCATGCAGCTGATGGAAGTGTCAAGAAGTACAAAGCGATATTTGTGGCTAGAGGATTCTCTCAGGTGGAGAGAATTGATTATGAGGAGACATTTGTTCTTGTAGCCCGATGCACTTTCATCCGTACGATCATTTCCATAGCATCATCCATGGGTTGGAGACTACATCAGATGGATGTAAAGACAGCCTTTATCAATGGTGAGATTGAGGAAGAAGTTTACATCGAGCAGCCAGAAGTCTCATGTGTGCAGATTGAAGAAATCCATGTATGGACTAAAGCAGGCACCTCATGCTTGGTACGAGAAGATGGATGGATTCCTGATGAGTTTGGGATTCATTAAGAGTGTTGTTGATCCAAACCTATATTATCATGTTGTTGGTGACGAGTTCCTTCTTTTGGTCCTATATGTTGATGATGTATTCCTCACCGGTTCAAAAAGACTTATTGTTGAATGCAAGCGTGCATTGACTTCTGAATTCGAGATGAAGGATCTGGGTATGATGCACTACTTATTGGGACTAGAAGCATGGTAGAGGACTGATGAGATTTTCCTAATTCAAGGAAAATATACAATGGAGATATTGAAGAAATTTGGTATGACGGACTGCAAATCCAAGCCTACACCAATCGTGATGGATCTGAAGAAAATGAGTGAGGTTTCTATTGATTCAGGCAAGATTGATCCACATCTTTACTGACAGCTGATTGGATCATTGATGTATCTGGTTAACACCAAACCTGATATATGTTATGCAGTGAATGTACTCAGTCAGTTTGTGAGTCATCCAAGATACACTCACTGGATAGCAATGAAACATATATTGAAATATCTACGAGGCACAGTTGGATATGGCCTGAGATATGCCTGCGATGTAGACATGAGATTGCAGGGATATGTTGATGCATATTGGGCAGGGAGCGCAGTGGACAAAAAGAGCACATCATGTTGTTGTTTTACTTTGGGATATGCCATGGTTTCCCGGTGTAGTAGGAAACAAAGCATTGTGGATTTGAGTACCGCAGAAGCAGAGTACATAGCATTATTTGTGGTAGTCCGCGAAGCAGTGTGGCTTTGCAAGCTCTTTGCAGATTTATTTGGTCATGAGATGGATTCCACTGTTATCCATTGCGATAACTAGAGTTGTGTGAAGCTCTCAAAGAATCTTGTGTTTCATGATAAATCAAAACACATTGAGATCAAATACCATTATATCAAATATATGGTGCAGAGGAAAGTAGTACACATGTAGTACCTTTCTACACATGAGCAGGTTACAGATTTATTCACTAAACCGCTTTCCAGGACGAAGTTTGAGTACTTTCGTGAGAGACTTGGCCTGGTGGAGAATGCCTCCCTAGTTGAGAGGGAGTGTTGTTTATTGCAGCTTCATGAGATATCCTCCAGATCGTTCTCCTCTGGAATGAGTTGAGACATTTGTGTGAGGGAGCCCAAGTGTTGGGTGTGCCCATGTGATGGGTGTGCGTCAGACTTTGGACTAAGTTTTTATGACGTGTGGTCTCTTGTCTACTCCTCTGGACTAAATTGAGATGACTTGATATGGTCTCCTGCTTTGTACTCCTCTGGACTGACTTGAGTCAGCTTGAGATGGTCTCATGCCTTGTACTCTTATGGATTTAGTTGATTCGGCTTGAGATGGTACTCCAGATGGTACTCTTGTGGACTCAGTTGAGTGATATATTGAGAAGGACGTCCTTGTGGCTAAGCACAAGTGGGCATGTCCCTAGTGGTTGAGCACTAGTGGATGTGTGAGATCCTTGCTATATTGTCTGAGAGTAAGATTTACTTGTAACCCTAATTTGTGATGTAAAGGGTACAAGTCGGCCCCACCATATGTAAGATAATTAATATTGTATAATGATTAATTATATTATTGATTTATTGAGGTCGGCCCTATTGTGCCAATAGACATCGTTTCTTGTGTAAATTCTTTTACAAATAAAGGTAAATCTCCATTGAGGATTACACACTCTCACTTGTCAACTTAGAATTTCAGAAGTGCATGTACGGCTGAAGTGTGCACCTCGCTTGGGCTCTAGGTTCTAGGTTTTTGTAAGCACCCTCTTGTGTGCTCAATTCTATGGTGTGGGGGATCTTCTCTTGATAATATAACAAAGGATTGTTGGTTTTTTCCCTTGTTTGAGAAGGGTTTTCCTGGGATACTTCTTGTGTTCTTGTGCATGGTTATTCTTCTTGTGATCTTGGTTATTGCAGCACTTGTGTATGGTATTGTTGCATTGTTTATGGTTCAAGTACATGCTAAATGAAATAAACTACATGTGCATGAGCTAAGCATAGAGAAAATTCAACAAAAGGAAGAAAATAAGTCAGAGACAGTGTAAGACTGAGTCAGAGATGGGAGAGTGCAACTATAGCAAGACAATGGTACATTTTCCGTGTAGAGGCAAAGTTGGAAATCAAGCCATATATCAGGGAAGTGGATGCTATTGGGATGAACCAATGGCTACAACAGATGGAATTGTACTTCAACATGCATGAAGTAACTGGAAAACAAAAGATTTATTTTGCTCGATTGAAGCTTGAAGGCCATGCATTGACATGGTGGGAGAGTGGCATAGTAAGTAGATCATTAGGAAATAAGCCACCAGTCACTGTTTGGGAAGTGTTCAAGGACATGATAAAATCTCAATTTTATCCAATAGGATATGGGGAACACCAAAAAATAGTATGGTGTTACTTCAAGCAGAGACAAGGATAATTAGTGCAGGAATTCACGATAGAGTTCAGGAAGAGAGAAATTCATATGGGAGTCTCTCTAAAAATTCTAGACATGTTGGTTACCACTTTTGTAGATAACTGATTTTATTTAGACCAAAGACAATTGATGAGGCCAATATACAAGCACAATACCTTGAGGGAGACAAGCGAAAGCCACAAACAAGTGCTCACAAGAAAGTAGAACCACAAGAGCAGCAGAGAAAGAGGAAAAATATGAAGAAGTGAAATGAGAAGAAGATTGTGGATGCAACACAAGAAGAACCACCTTCTTACCAAAAATGTAAAGGCAGTGACCGAAAGCGACACATTGAGGAGAATTGTTGGAAATTACACCTTGAGAAGCACCCCAAATATTTTCAGAAAAGGAAGAAGAAAGCATCGATATCAATGGATGTTGAGGAATGGGTGGATAGCATATCAGACCCAAAAGGGAAGATTAATTGCACCAATATCTAGAAAGAGGTGGCATTATTTGGTTGCAGTTATAAGGAGGAGAAGGAAATACTGAACTTTTCTGCATTAAAATCCACATGAAACAAAGCAGGTGGATTGTTTGTTTGATCCTAGTTCAAAATCCAACTTGATATATACACAACTCGTTGAGAATCTTGGGTTGGAGACTCAAGATCATTTGCATCCATATCCCCTGGCATCAGTAAGGCAAGACGTGGAATTGAAAGTGAGAAAGTAGTGCAAATTTAAGTTTTCTATCAATCAAAACTTTGTTGATGAAGTAGTTGCAGATGTGGTTCCTCTAGACATATGTGGAGCCATCTTGGGAAGTCCATATGTGTATGTGAGGGATACCATTTTCAGAAGGAGAGAGAACCCGTATAGGCTAGTCAAAGATGGAAAATCTTATGCCATAAATGCACACAAGGATAAAGCTAAGCTTTATTTGATCAGTTCCCATCAGGAAAGAAGAATCATGGGCAGTACAAAGAAGTTTGTCTTGTTGTTCCTGAGAGAAGGAAAGAAACAAGGAGAAGGTAGCAAGTAGGAAATGAATGCATACTTAGAAGGATGTAGTGGCGAGCAGCATCAACAACTACAACAACTGATTGAAGCCTACAAGGAAGTGTTTCAAGAGCTTCAGGGACTACCACCCAAGAGAGGATGAACATGAGATTCAGTTGTTGATGAAGTCACCATTGCCTAACAATGGGTTGTATAAGCAGGTTGCCATCAAAGCAGATGAAGTGAAGAAGAAACTACAACAGTTGTTGGATCAAGGAGTCATCAAACCCAGTACATCACCATGTGGTTCACCCATCATCGTGGTGCCAAAGAAATATGGAAGCTTGAGAATGTGCATTGCCTACCATGCCATGGATAATATCACCATCAATAATAGATATCCTTTTCCAAGGATTGATGACTTGTTGGATCAACTGGAGCAAGCCAAATTCTTCACTAAGTTGGACCTAAAATCAAGTTACCACCAAGTGAGGATCAAAGCAGAAGAGGTGTGGAAAACAATGTTCAAAACAAGACAAGGTTTGTATGAGTGGTTAGTAATGCCTTTTGGATTATTCAATGCACCCACAACGTTTATGAGACTGATTAAAGATGTGATATGCCCCTTCATTCATTCTTTTAATAGTGTATCTTGATGACATACTAATCTTTAGAAATACTTGGAAAGAGAACATCTCACATGTGACATATGTACTAGAGACCTTGAAGAAGAATCAATTGATTTCAAACTTGCAGAAATGTGAGTTTGTAAAGACCTCTTTGATATATCTTGGACACATTATTGGAGGAGGAGAGCTAAGGGCAGATCTAGAGAAGATTGCAACCATCACCCAATGGCTTATTCGCACCAATGTGACAGAAGTCAGGAGTTTCATGGGAGCAACTCGATATTTGAGGAAATTAATTGTAAACTTCTCCATAGTAGCAACACCATTGCATTCCATAATTGCCAAAGGAAAGAGATTCAATTGGGGTAAGACACAACAAAGAGCACTTGAAGAAGAAAATCAGCCATGATCCAGTGTTATCCATGCCAAATTTGCAGCGACATTTTGAGATAGAGATTGATGTTATTGGATATGCATTAGGAACAATACTCATGAAAGGAGGAAGGTTTGTGTGCTACCATTCATAATTGTTTCATGGAGAAATGTTTGACTATTCCACTTATGATAAGGATCTCTTTGCAATTGTACAAGTAGTGAAGAAGTGGAAGCACTACCTCTTGGGAAAAAAGACTATCATAAACACAGATTGATGGCCCTCAGAATAGAAGCAACAATATTGTTGTATCCTTGGCTTCTTACTTTACTTTGTCAACCTGGGGTTTGTACAAACTGGAAAACTGTGGTGGAAGAGACAGGACCAACCACACCATCGACATGGGGTCTAGGTGTTGGTCGAGGAGTATCATTTGATGGTCGAGGATCATGGAGAATGAGGTCGAATAGTGTACCTGACTGTGAATAAATAAAATCTAAGTGTTGGGAACAACGAATAGCCTGCTCCTCAGTTATGGCTCTGGACATGGCAACATATTTAGTGATGGGAGGCAATAATGATTTTGTAAACCAATCAGCCAAGATTCGATCGTGGATTAGGGATTTAATGAGTCTTCTTTGTCGCCTCCACTCGTGAATGTGGTCATAGATATGTGTGGTGGTGTTCTAACGTAATGAGGTCAAAAGCTCTATCCACGTTTTGTATCGTATGGGTAATTGGAAATGGGTCAAAAAATCCATTGCCAAAGCATTAAAGTTGTTAAATGAAGCAGTTGGTAGCTCAATGAACCACTTTGAGGCGTTGCCAGTTAAGGTGCGAGGGAAAATACATAAATGAATGTTGTCATCCAACAAAGAGTTTGAGACACACTACAAATGATACTTTGTAATGTGAGTGGTGGGATCTTTTCCAGTCTTTCCATCGAATTTTGGAATGTATGCTGGAATTTTGACTGGAACAGTCGACCAAGTGGAATTGTGCACTATGGGATCGTTCGTGAGTCTAGATAAATCGGGTAGTTCTAGATTAGCCAAAAAAGGAAACTGATTGTTCGCAAACAGATTTTGGTCTAAAGGTAATGGGATGTTGAAACTAAAAGGATCGTATGTCCCTCCCATATACTGACTAAAGGTAGGAAAATAACCCCCTTGATAAGGATTTCCTATAGGTATATCATTACCTCCCTGGTAATTATTTCCCATTGACATATAATCACCCCCATGTTGAGGATTATTTGGGGGATTGGTGCCCTGGGGAAAGGATCATTTCCAGGGATTTTAATGTTCCCCGGAAGGTGTACGCTATCGAGGGCATTACTGCTCCCAGGTAGTGAGGGGTTTCCTTTAACAGGGGGATTGTTGTTTCCAAGGAAAGGAGGGATTCCAAGGGTATTGTTTCCCCCAATGTTGGGAGTACCCCAAGTGACGTTGTTTCCCCCCCCCCCTTCCAGAAGGGAGTACCCCAAGGGACATTGTTGCCCCAAGGGAAGGTATTTCCACCACGTTTATTAGCACTAATTACACTATTCCAATTCCATCCAAATGGGAAGCCAGTACTAGGTGCATTTTGGTCAGTTTGTGGGTTACCAGAAGAGAAGACAAAATTGCTCCCTGGAATAGCCGCAGAGCTTTGTCCTATGTTGGATTGTGAACTAGAGGCAGGGGTTTGATGAACACTAGGTTGGGAATTGGATGAAACTCAACGGACTAAGGGTTGGCTCCAAAGAGAAAATGATGCTTAAGGTGGTGTAACGAGTGGATTTCCTACTTAGATAGTTGATGATACAGGTGGGGTTCCAACTCCACCCACTAATAATAAAGGTGGGTTTCCTACTTTGCTAAGTGATTATATAAGTGGATTCCCAAGTCCACGAGTTAATGGCACAAGCAGATTTATTTGGATATCACTTGACATGCTAGACATTATGGGATTAGAAATTGGAGTGATAGAGGCAGTGTTGCCACTCAACATAGGTGTATTTAATGTTGAAAAAGGGTCAGTATCAGGAAAATATTGTTGCACTAAGACATAGAGGAAAGAGTCGGGTAGAGGAGAGGTGGAAGGAGGGTTAAGATGACCTTCACTTATGATTATGGATATATATGGATCGTCTCCTATTACAAGATATTCCACATCGATAGTATTGGTGTCTTTGGATGTTGAACTCGTTCGTTGTCTAACAAATGGTCAAAGGTCTTCGTAGTCGGGTACAGATAACTTAGTGGTAGTTCGAGAACAACAACAGGGTATATTTCACACAAAAATTGTGGGATCGTCTAACTCAAGTCGAGGACAAGGACAAGCAATCGATCACAGAACAATTGGTCGTTCATCTTGATAGGATATTTTCGTACCCAACCCGACAATTCTTCTGGAACAACGATGAGGTAAATCGGCCACGATGGATAAGAAAAAATATTTGAAAAAATAAAAAAATCAATACTATGGCCAAATAAGAAACCAATACATAGAGCACACACCTAACCAAATCTAATATATCAAGCAAGCAAACCAATGAGAAGTAGTTACGATGACCTTAACACAACATCCCCTCAAGGTGCAAGTAAGAGCCTGCAGGAAAATACCATCCTTGGTTCGTTGAGGTGGAGAATCAATGTATGCCTTAGGTACCACAAGGATTCCCCCTTGTATTCACCCGTGTAGCTACCTAGGATAGGCCAATAAGGTTGCCACTTCAAAAAAATGTGACTAGGTGAAACAGTGGTCAGTCAAGACTATTGTGTGGGCGAGGAATACCAGGTCATGTCCTGGCACCCAAATTTTCGAGAATGTTGAAGTTACTCTACGGACGTCCACGTCTCAAAACCCTCAATACACGAAGTAGTCCCACCAAGAAAATGGAAAGGGGATATCTCATCCACTTGCTTAGCTTGACCTAGTGCTTAACTCAGCGTGTGATGCAAGCTTTCCCAGAACTAGTTTTATTATTAATGGATTTTCTCTCATTAATTATCCTAGTCTAATTTGTTGGCCTTGGAGAATTAACTCTCCAAACCTATTCCAAGGCCCTAGAGACTAATATATTGTTGGTTTGCTATCAAACAAAAATGTTCTAATTGCTTTTAATTGCGCTTGATTTTAAATGGTTGGTGTTTACTCAAAGGGACAAAAATGAAAGACCTTATGATGTTTTGACTCAACACCAATCCCAAAAGAAAGCTATATGCAAAAGTGCAAAATTTTCTTTCGATGAAAAACCACTTAAGGGAAAGGGAGAGAGCTTTTTCTTTTTCAATGAAATAAGTGCACCAACACGAATGCAATTCCTTAATGAAATGAAATTTTTTTCCTTAAAATGTTTTCGACAATGCAAATTTCAATTCCACTAGTGAACCAAAGACTCTTAACTAAATTATTCTAAAATCCAATGCAAATCTCTTTATGTTTTTTTTTTGAAATATTATGTTAATCAAAAGAAGAAGAAAAACACACATTTTGAATCACACAAATAAAAAAAAGGATGGGCAGTAATATATCAAAAAGATTATGAATAATCTAAAAACAATGTATTACAAATGAAACAAAAAATTCAAGAAGACCCGGAAATGAGATGGAAAATCGAAAAAGATTGATTTGTTTAAAACAATGAAAGCAAATTTGAAGGGACACCCAAAAGATATTTAATAGTAAATGGGCTCTCTTATAGGGGTACCACAAGCACTAAAATCCCGAGGTATTAAGGTTAGAGAATCCAAACCGTACCCATAAAAATGAGAAGTGCTTTGTGTTAAAATGTTGTCAATACTGAAATGTGGAGACACCAATCCCCTGTTATCAAGAACCAACTTGAGGAAGTTACAACTCCCTATATATCAGGCTCCAACTTGTAGAGGACTCAAATCTTCTATTTTCAAGCACCAACTTGAGGAAGTTGCAACTCCCTGTTGTTCAGGCTCCAACCTATAGAGGATTCCAATCCTCCCTTGATCCTCCCTTCCACCCTCACTTCATGTGAGTGTTTCAAGTGTCAAATTCTTCCTTGGACTCTACTTTTGTTTTGATCTTCTGAGTTAGCTCAAAGAGACACTCTCCTTTTACCATACATTTTTGTTTATAATCTTCTAAAAAATGTATGACATTGAACCATTGTGTCTCTTTATAAAAGAGCATTGAATCAATGTGCCTCTTCATAATAATAAGAACAAATTTCTCCTTTTGTTATTATTTATAAAATCTTCATAAAATATTTTCAATTACAATTTGAAAACCTCATTTGCCTTGTCTTCATAGTTATTTTGATCAGATCTTTTTG
Organism: Picea abies; assembly: GCA_900067695.1. NCBI lineage: Eukaryota > Viridiplantae > Streptophyta > Pinopsida > Pinales > Pinaceae > Picea > Picea abies. The sequence continues at coordinate 12,912 of CBVK0101622681.1, read as the reverse complement.
TCCTTATGATTCGATCACACACATGGATCGACTCCTCTATTTCAATCCCATGCTTCTATTGCATTCTTAGTCCTCCAATGGATCAGATTTAGAGATTTTAACTAGCTTTCTGATGCATTTCATGTATTGAACATTGGGTAGGTGTTAATTCATGGCCCCCTTTTCCCATTGGACCAAATGTTGTGACCACCAGCTAGACACACATGGCGCAAGGCATGATCTATACTCTAGTCCGAAGACACCTGCTTTTATTTACTAAGTGACCACCCCCTATGACCAGGTTTTATCCCAATTAGCACTTTAACCCATCACATTCCATATGACTTTGGCATGTGACCGAGAGCGAACTCACACAGTGCTTTTATCTTGGCATATAAACAGATCAACAATTTGAACTTGATCAAGTGTTGAGTGGACGATCCAAGCTTATCTTGGTGTCTTAATCAAATCAACGGTTTTGGAATTAATCAATCATTGAGTGGACGATCCTTACTAATTTTGCATTTGAAAGATGGACTTGAATTAATACCAGGCCAAAATGCAATATAACTTAGTGTTGACACGTGGATATTTAAATTCAACATAATATGGTTTAGCGTCTGCCCTTGGTATTTAATGTAAGTGCTATTTCAAACGCGGAAATGGATTTGAGTCGTCTGATCTAATTCCATTCTTATCCAATGATCAACGGTCAATCATCGTCGTTCACTGTAGACCACCACTATAGACTCTGATCTTAGTCTATCATTATCGACCTCTTCTATTAGTTGGCTTGCAGTTCAAGGAGAATGCATTTTTATAGTCTCAATTATCCCAGTAAGGTTGTGGATAGTCTACATTATGCCTTATGAAAGACCTTGAATTTAATTCCATAACTTCCTTAGGAAAGTCTTGGCTCGAGAAACCAATGAAGAATTTGATTATTCCTTTATTAGTGACGAAATCTTTTCCAGAAAATGAATTTAATTGACCTCCTTCTACATGTGATTATGATGATACATATTGTTCCAAGGAAGGTTCAAATATGATTGCCATTGATGGAGAGGCAGCACAACAAGCTTGGTGATTATGTCCCTCTTTATCTGATCAATTGTTTTTTTCTGTGAATGGATGTCAGTGGCATATTTCAACATAAACTCTTGTTGGGATATTATGAATACATGGACATTAATCAAGCTTACACGTGAGTTTAACCAATTTATGGTCCTAAGGAGAAAACAACAACTGCTCAATAAGATTTAGATCATGCATGGGCTTGTCCGACTGATATATTAATCATTGATAATGATGACCATATTGACTCTTTTTTATATCAATGCCAACTCCATAACATCGTACAACATTGACCATATTGACCCTCTTTGACATCAATGCCAATACCATAACACCATGTTCAACATTCTCCCCCTTTGGCATTGATGGCAACAAAGTTAAAACCCCTTTTCAATTTTAATTGAGTTTTATTGTTTATTCTCCCCCTTTGAAAACAATGACATAATGCATATTTCTTTGCTCCCCTTGAGGTTATACTCCCTTTGTCCATGTACTCCTTTTTCTGATGAACTTTGTACAATTTAATTAGATATGGAGATTACCCCCAATTTTTGTCTAAGGTTTTCAAAAGTACTTTTGGGAAGAGGTTTTGTGAATATATCTGCAATCTATTCTTTAGTATCCACATATTCCACTTTAACAATTTTAGAGAAACTTATTCCCTTATAAAATGAAATTTAATTAGAATATCCTTAGTTTTTGAGTGCATGACAAGAATTTTAGAAAGGTTTATAGCAATATATTCAGCTTTTGTTGTAGATAGTGATATGTGTTAAGTTTTTACTGTTGTTATTAGGTTATTTCCAAATGTCATGAGCATTCAGTGCATTTCCAAAACAACAGTATAAAGAGGATCACTGAAAGAAACACAATCACAAGGTACACAGCATTTTATCCTGGGAAACCCTCATTGGGAAGAAAACCCAAGCAAAACTTCCTCAAAAATACATTTTCAGTACAATGCCAAGATTAAGACCAAAACACCAAACACAGACCAAGACCAAGCATGCGCCTCTCTTCTCCTTCGTTAGAATTATTCCTGCAACTACAACTATCTTCAAGATATGTGCACTAGATGAGTGACTGAGTATGTTCAAATGGGACACCATCCTCACATATAAATACAAGTTGTGAGGTGGCACTAGGGTTGTGACTCTTCACTTGGTGGAGCCGACTTCTCCTAGAAGTGGCTAAAACCACTTTACAATTACTAGGGTCCGACTTTACAAATACCACCATACAAATACATGTTGACCAATCCACAAAAAGGGATTTGATCTTATACAAGACCCGACTTGATCAATCCACAAAATAGGATTTGATTTATACAATAATGACTCAAATATAATTAGAATATTCTTCGAAGTTACAATAATTCAACACTCCCCCTTAACGAGAAGGGTTTTTTACTGACATGACTCAATACAACATCATCAAGAGAAGGAGAGGGCAGCATCATCGTCAACATCCGGAACACTGACTGGCACATCTATAAATCATCGAAAGTTTTTCTCAATATCACAGTGATAAAATCGAAACATTATCATCTATATGTGGCAATAGAATGAGGCAGGTGCATCAACAACAACATTTGTGGTACTCTGATAGACCATCCTTATCGGACCTTCCAGATCTACCCAAGAATCATAAGACTCCCTACGATATAGAATCTTAACTGAGCTACCACTACTGACCACAGATGGCATATACATGAACATGTACTCTAATAGACCGTCCTTACTAGACTTTCGGGATCTTCCCAGGGATAATCAGTCCCCTAGGATATAAAATCCTAACTGAGCTACATGATGTTGGTCAGGATACCATAGTATCGCAGCATCACTCCCCATTTCAAGGGAGGTCCTTTCATACTACACCAAGCCTGTCTCAGAAGTACTCAAACTTCACACGAGACAAAGGCTTAGTCAACAAGTATGCAACCTACTCATATGTGCCAACATATTGGTGCTTTAAAACTCCCTTCTGCACCATGTCATGAATGTACTGATACTGGATCTCTATGTGCTTTGTCTTATCATGGAACACTGGGTTATTTTTTATCTTTATACAACTCTGGTTATCACATAGAATCATGGTAGCTTCCATCTCCAGATCAAACAGACCTATCAACAACTTTTGAAGCCATATGGATTCACAACCAACGAAACATGTTGCAATGTACTATGTTTCTATCATGCTAGGAGCAATACTGGATTGCTTCCTTCTTTACCATGAAGTCATGGCTAACCCCAAACTGAAACAGCGTCCTGAAGTGATCTTTCTATCTGAAGCACTTCCATCCCAATCTGAATCAGTATAACCATACAGTCTGAAGTCATGATCTCCAGTATAACAAAGACCATAATCCAACGTACCCTTAAGGTATCTCATCGCATGCTTTACAGCTACAAGGTGAACAAGTCTGGGCTCCACCAAATACTGACTCAAGTTGTTCACAGCAAATCATATATATGGCCTAGTATTCGTCAGATACATCAACGAACCAATAATATATTTGTATAGAGTAGCATCAACTAACTCTGATGAAGTATCATCCATGAGCTTCAAATTCATCTCCATGGGTGTGGACATGGATTTACATTCCAACATGTCAAACTTCTTCAGTATTTCAATTGCATACTTCCCTTGGTTAAGGAAGATCTTCTCTGGGCTCTTCCAAAATTCAAGACCTAAGAAATAATGCATCAGGCCTAGGTCTTTCATCTCAAATTATGCAGCGAGCTTCCTTTTGCAATTTGTGATGAGATTTTCTTCTCCTGTCAAGAATAAGTCATCCGCATATAGTAGCAATACAACTGGCTCATCATTCATAACCTTGAAGTAAAGATTAGAATCATCTTTACTCTTGGTAAAGCCCAAGCTCGTCAGAAAACTGTTAATTTTTCCATACCAAGCTCTTGAAGTTTTCTTCAACCCATACAAAGCTTTCTTCAACCTGAAAACATGAGTTTTTCTATCTTCAACTTCAAACCCTTGTGGTTTTTCTATGTACACTTCTTCAATAACAACATTTAATAAATTTGTTTCCACATCCATCTGGTGCAACCTCCACTGAATTTCCAGTGCAAGAGTTATGATGATTCGGATAGAAGTGTATCTTGTTGCAGGAGAAAATGTTTCTTCATAATCAATACCTTCCTTTTGAGAAAACCCACGAGCCACAAATCTTGCCTTATATTTTTCAATACTTTCGTCTGCTGCATGTTTTATTTTGTATATCCACTTGGAAGATATCACATCTTTGTTCTTTGGTTGGGAACTATTTCCCACACATCATTCTTTATAATGGACTGGCATTCTTTTGTAATGTCATTCATCCATTATTTCTTATGAACGACTTCTTCAAAGCTAGTAGGTTCCTTATCTATAATATCACACATTAAGGCCACATAGTTGGAGAATGGCTTAGGCTTCTTTCTTTGTCTCATGGTTCCTTCTGGGGCACCATACTTCTCTTCATTTTGAATAAGTTCTCTCGCCCAAGCTGGCTTTCTCTTGTGGGAGATCATCATACGGGGAGATTCTTGATATTCTATCATATCATGATATTATGGAATCTCATCATCAGGGGTAACTACAACTTCCTTGATGGATTCTGCAAGTGTGGGAGCTACATGTTCTTCTTCATACACTTCTTCTAACTGGAATTTACTTGAACTCTTAAGTTCTGCATCTTCATCAAATGTTACATCTCTGTTGATATCAATATGATGGTAACCTAGTATGTAGATCCAAAAGTCCTTAGAGACCTCACAGTATCCAACAAATATTCCCTTCTTTCCTGAAGGATCCAACTTAGTTCTCTTTACTTTCAAAATGTGTACAAACACTGGACAACCAAATATTTTGAGATGGCTTACTTCTCACTTCTTTTCGATGAACATTTCTTTGGGGGCTTTGAATCCAAGTGCACTATGAGATAATCTATTATGTACATATATTGTTGTTCTTGTTGCTTCAGCCCATAAGTGCATTGGATCTTGATCATGAATCATAGTCTTTACTGCTTCCATAATCCTCCTATTATTTATTTTTGCTACAGTGGTGAGCTCCCTATTAATCATGTCATCTCTGCAAAATATTCCAAATTCATTTGAAGTGTACTCTCCTCCATTGTCTGACCTAAGTTTCTTGATTTTCCTTTCAGAGAGGTTTTCTACCAAGGCTTTGAATTCCTTGAACTTTCCAAGTACTTCATATTTTGACTTCGAGAAATAAACCCAAGTTTTACAAGAGTAATCATCAATAAATGATACATAGTATACATACCCGCTTAGAGAGGTTGATGGCATTGGACCGCATACATCTGAGTGGACAAGTTCCAAAATTCCTTCTACTTTACTGTCGCTCTTTGGAAAAGGATTATTTGTGTTCTTTCCTTGTGCACATCCCTTGCATACACCTTCATGATCAACCTTTAGTTATAGTAAACCTGTAACTACCTTTCTCACATATGGTAAGGCTTTGTAGTTGATGTGAGCTATCCTTCTATGAAAAAGTTCATAAGGACTTTCAGTAGAATGAGTCAAGGCTACATCTGAGTGACCCTTTAACTTGTACAAGCCACCTTCTTCTATTCCAATAACAATTGCATCTTCTATAGTTTTTCCTTTAGACCACATAAGAATTTCACCATCTATGAATGCAACCATAAAACATTTCTTATCTAGAGCAGAAATAGAAAGTAAGTTCTTTTTCAAACCTGGTACATAAAGTACATCCTTCATTCTCATCAAAGTTCTTGAATCAAGTTTGTAGGTGGCTTCTCCCAATCCTTTAATTGGGTATTGATAATCATCTCCAAATGAAACTTTCTGGGAGAATTTTTTCTATACAAGACTGAAGAGAGTGTTATTATGATATGTCATGTGTTTAGAGGCACCACTATATATGAGTCAAGTATCCTTTCCAGGTGTCACAGATCCTGAGAGAGCAAAAAACAAAACATATTCTCTAATCTATTCTTTAGCTAACTTCTTGGGCATCCCATCATCTTCGGTTGCATGAGCATGTCTTTTTTTTGTTTCTCCTCTTGTATACTTCTCTTTTGGCAGAACAATTCTTAGCAATGTGTCCCATCTTATCACAATGATAACACTAGTAGGAGGAGAAATCATTTTTCCTTCTTTAACCTTTATGATATTTATGGAATCTCTTTAGAGAGTGAGACTATTTATGAAAGTGAGTCTCCTTTTGAAAAAGAGACTTTCCCTTTCCACCCTTAGCATGAGCAGCTAGGGCTTGATCTTCATCTCTTAATAGAACAACTTCTCAGTTAACCACTCTTGTTTCTTAAACACATTCTTCCCATAAACTATCAAATTGGAGTTTTTATTTTCTTGCACAAATAGTTTGGTTGAATGCATCCCAAGGTCTTGTGAGACCATTAAGATTTTTCATCATGAGTTCATCTTCATCTAACTTGTCTCCAATTGCCTCTAATTGTTCTTTGAATTGAGAAACCCTAGAGAAATAGTCTTGAACTATTTCTCCTTTTTGCATTCTTGTATTCTTGAGTTGGGTTCTCAAGTTCATATTTCGATTGATGTTCCTTCCTTCATACATTCTGGTTAGAGAATCAAACATATATTTTGGAGTATTATTATAAGACACTTGAGGGATCAAGTGGTATTTAATAGAATCTGCAATTATTCTTTTAGCCATAATCGTATCCTTCATGTACTTCTCTTTGGCTTCATCTTCTTCGGTCTCCGGTACATTTTCTTTTATGAATTTTGCAAGGTTATTCTCTTCAAGAATGAGTCCAATTTTTTACTTCCGGACACGGAAATTTTCCACACCTTCTAACTTGTCAACAAGCTTGGTGATTGCAGACATCTTGACCTGGAGCTAAGAAAATTACCAAAAAATGAAAGTGCTCAGAAAATGAAACTGAACTTACCAAGAGATGCGTTGGACTAAGGCGAGCTTGCTGGAGTAGACCCTGTCTGAAAATTTCAAGTTTGACACCTTGAAACTTGACCTGCGCAATTATGGACTAGTACTTCTAGTACTGGTTCTGGTTTCCTGGTTTTCTGATACTAGTCAAAACTAGGGTTTGACTTTTTGAAGAATCCATCGACTGGAAGGGTTCGCTCAAGCTTCCAAAAGATGCACTAGGGAAAGGCGCACTTCCCAAGGTGGTCTTTGGTCAAAAATTTGTCTTCCGTAAAAATCCCTAACTTCCTTGTATGGAAACAGAAATGTCTAGATACCCAGTGAAAGATGCTCTATTCAGTCTAGCTTTGATACCATGTTAAGTTTTTACTGCAATTATTAGGTTATTTCCAAATTTCATGAGCATTCAATGCATTTCCAAAACAACAGTATAAAGAGGATCACTAAAAGAAACACAATAACAAGGTACACAACATTTTATCCTAGGAAAACCTCATGGGGAAGAAAACCCAGCAAAACTTCCTCAATAAAAGATTGTCAGTATAATGACAAGATTAAGACCAAAACAACAAAGACAGACCAAGACCAAGCATGCACCTCTCTTCTCCTTCATTAGGCTTCTTCCTGCAACTGCAATTGTCTTTAAGATATGTGCACTAGATGAGTGAGTGAGTGTGTTCAAATGAGACACCATCCTCACATGGGTTGTGAGGTGGCACTAGGGTTGTGACTCTTCACTTGGTGGAGTTGACTTCTCCTAGAAGTGGCTAAAACCACTTTACAAATACTAGGGGCCGACTTTACAAATACCACCATACAAATACATATTGACCAATCCACAAAAAGGGATTTGATCTTATACAAGACCTGACTTGATCAATCCACAAACGGGGATTTGATCTAAACAATAATAACTCAAATATAAGTAGAATATTCTTCGAAGTTACAATAATTCAACAATATAGAGGGTTGCTTTTTACTTATCCATGACAGAAGACATTTTCTTAGGAAGGATGCTCCTCCACTGGTGCTCTTTCTGTCATCAATACTTTCTTCCCAATCTGCATCAGTATATGCATTTAATATGAAGTCTTCTACTTTTGGATACCATAATCCAAAATCCAAGGTGCCTTTGAGATATATAAAAATCCTTTTAACTGCCTTTGTATGTGTCTCTTTAGGTGCAAATTGAAATCTAGGTGTTAATCCTACAGCTTGCATGATATCTGGTCTTGTCGTTGTTGCATATAATAGGCTACCAATCATTGATTTGTACATGGTTTGGTCCACTTTTAGTGATTTTGTTTAGTTTTCATCCTATAATCATAGGTGTGCTCAGAGGTTTGCAATCTTCTATTAGAAATTTCCGCAACATTTCTTTAATGTATTTGGTCTGAGATATGAATATGTCTTTGTCTGATTGTGAGACTTGTAATCCCAAGAAGAATGTCAATTCATCAATCATCGACATTTCGAATTATTTTTGCATTTTTGTAGCAAATTGCTTGCTTAGAGGATTTAAATTATTTCTGAAGATGGTATCATCCACATATGCTACAACAATAATCATATTTTGATTTTCAATTTTAGTGTAAAGATTGTTGTGAGTAACTCATCCTTTGTATCATTATTGTTGTAGATGATTATCAAGTCGAGAGCTTGTTTGAGACCATACAATGTTTTCTTTAATTTACAAACATAGTCTTGATTTTCTAATAACATAAATCCTCCAGGTTGTTCTATATAAATTTCTTCTTCTAAATTTTCATTTAAGAATATTGATTTGACATCCATTTGATATATTTTAAAAAATTTAAAACATGCAAATGCCAAGAACATTATGATAGCTTCTAATCTGGCTATTAGGGAAAATGTTTTCTCAAATTCAATCCCTTCTACTTGAGCATATCCTTTGCACACCAATCTTGCTTTATTCCTTATAAATTTACCATCTTCATTAACTTTATTTTTAAAAATCCACTTGGTCCCTACCACATTTGTCTTTTGGTTTTGGGACAAGCTCCCATGTATGATTTTTCTCTATTTGATCAAGCTCTTCATTTATGGCTTTGATCCAGTCTTCATCTTTGTTGGCCTCTGCAAATGTTTTGGATTCTATTAGGGAGAGCATTGTTTGTTCTCATTCATATGTTAAATTTCTTCTTGTTTCAACCCCCACACTTTTTTTGCCTACGATTTGACTTTCAAGACGATTTCTTTGTACTCTTCTTGATGGTTCTTTTGAATCTTGTCTTAGGGATTCTTTCTCTTCTTTTTCTTCTTCACTTTGTGATTCTTCTTCTTGAATTTCTTCAGTTTCTTCTTCATCATCATCATTTCTTCTTCTTTCATCAAAATGTAAATTATCTTGGGATTTGATTCTTCTTGATTTTATATCATACACTTTAACATTTGCACTTTCCACAATTTTGTGCAGCCTCAAGTTATAGTATTTTTAGGCCTTTTTGTTGGATGAGTAACCAAGAAATATGCCTTCATCCGATCTGGAATCAAATTTTCTTAGGTTATCAGCATCTCTCTTAATATAACATTTGCTCCCAAAGACTCTAAAGTGTTTAACTGATGTTGGTCTGTCAAACCACAACTCATATGGTATTTTGTCATGGTTAACTCTAAGTTGTGCTCAGTTAAGTATGTATACAGCGATATACATTGCTTCTCTACAATATATATCTAGGAGTTTGGCTTCATTTAACATAGTTTTGGCTACTTCTTAAACAGTTCTATTTTTCCTTTCATGAGTTCTTAGTGCTGAAAAGCGTCTTTTAACTCCATGAGTTTCACAAAACTTGTTGAACTCATTTGAGATAAATTCCACTCCTTTATCTGATCTTAGGCACTTGATTTTGAGATCAGTTTCATTTTCAACATGTTCTTTAAAGATTTCAAATTTTTCAAATGCTTTTGATTTTTCTTTGAGAAATGATACACAAATCATTCATGTATAGTCAAATTTTTCACCTTGTATGCTTTTAGTTCTAGTAGGTTCACAAAGGTCAATATGAACAAGTTCTAATGGTTTTGATGTAGAGTATTATTTTGTCTTGAATCTTACTTTTGTTTGTTTTCCATGTAGGCAATGCTTACAGACAGAGTTTAAAGGTTTTATAATCTTTGGCATATCTTTCACAGCTTCTTTTTTACTAACTTTTATCAGATTATCAAAGCCTATGTGTCTCATTCTTCTGTGCCATATCCAATTTTCATCTACTTCACCCATACATCAATTGTTTCTTCTTCGATGTTTAAGATATATACATCGCTTTGTGACCTTGCTGCAGTAGCCACTAAGTTTCTTGAACCTTCTTTTCTAATTTCACACTTTTGAGAGTCAAATATGAGTATGTGTCATTCATCACATGTGTGGCTCGCATTGAGAAGATTAGGCTTCAAATTTTCAACTAATAACACATTTTCTGCTTTAGATGTGTTATTTCCCAAACTGACTGTAACCTTTCCAAGTATCTTGGCAGAGACATCATCTCCAAATGTAACCCTTCATTTTTCTTTCATTTTCAGACTAAGGAATTTGTCTTGATCTCATGTCATATGCTTTGAACATCCACTATCAACATACCATTGGCTTCTTTTATTTTTAGCATATAAGGCTACATTACACTCTGTTTCTTTTTCTTCCATTTGTTTTTCCTTCCATGTATTCTTATGCTTTTCTTCTTGGATGTTGGAAATCTTCATCAGATGCTTTGGTAGTCTACATTTAGTAGCTTTGTGACCATAATTGTTGCATTTGTAGCATTCAACATGGTAATCTTGTAATGGAGAGAATGAATTATAGTTTCTATTTCCTTGATTAGTATTATTCTTGGTGGTCTTATAACCATATCTTTGAACATTTTTATGATTGTTCTTCTCATAAGCTCTACAATCTAACACTTTGTGCCCAAAATTATTGCAAGAAAAACAATATCCGAAAAAGAGATGTTGCTACCTTTTGGGGGGAGTTCTTCTTGTAATTGTATTCATTTTCTTTTTAAAGGAGAGCAGATTTTTGTTGATTAGAACCAGTCTTTATTTTGTTTTCTTCCCTTTTGAAATAACTATGAAGAGCAGCAACATAACTATTTGGACTTTTGGACTTTTATCATATTTATGTGTTGTAATGTTTGAGCCTTTATCAAATTTCTTTTGATCATACCCCAGTCCAAACTTGTTGCTAGATGGTCTTTGATTGTTAAGAATATCATTTAGGATTTTTGCATTGTGTTCAAATATTGATTGGTTATTTCCTTTCTCAGGTTCCTTTTTTCAAAAGAAAATTTTCAACCTCTAGCTTTTCACAGTCTCGTTGCTTTTCATTGAATTGTTTACTTATGACCTCTTCAATTCTTTTAGTTTCTTTGAGTTGAATCTCTAAATCATTAATGACTTGATCTGATGCCTTGATGACTTTTGAAACTTCATTTTCTCTTGGTTTTTGTTCTTCTTTATATTCTAAGAGTTGTTCTCTTAATGATTTGTTCTTCCTTTTATATTTTCTTAGTTCTTTAAGAGCACTAATAAGTCCTTCAAGGTCTACTTCTCCTTCAACTTCAAAATTTCCTTCATTTCTAGTATCATCCTCAATAGTACTAGTTTGAGTTTCTATGCCCATAAATAGAATCTATGTCTCTTCATCATCACTCATGTTAGAAGAACTATTGTCTTCTTTGGAGTAAAAGTTTTTCTTTTTCTTGTAGAATTTCTTCTTGTTTCCAGTTTTTCTCTTTTTAAATTCTTTATTTTTTTAAGTTTCTTCATCATTACTATCCTACTTGGGATAAGGACATTTGAAGGAAAAATGCCCAACTTTGTCACAGTTGAAACATTTGAGGGGTAACTTCCCTTTTTACTTCCTAGACCCTTTCTTATCTTATATATCATTCTTATAGATATACTAGTATTCTTTTGTTATGGAATCTTGCCATACATGTTCTTATGTGGATTCTCCAAGACAAGGAGGCTCATAATCAATGAAGTGGCTCGTGACTAAAGGATAGCTCGGAAAAAAAAATTGTTTTCTTGGGATGTGCCTTGAGGGGCTTGTATGTTCCTGTGCCTCCTGCAGAGTGAGCCTAGGCAGGCCTTTTATGCTCTACTGCAATATCTTTGGACATATCAGCTGGAGCAACTGGATCAGCTGGAATAATGTCTGTCTCCCTCTGAAATGTTGAAGGGGGAGAAGGTATTGTCTCACTCTCAATCTCCATCTGAGATTACCTGGATCTTTGAAAGGCTATCTCTTCTTCAAGGACAACATCTTTGCTTGTCTCAATCTGTCTCTAACCAGGGATGTAGATTTGGAATGTCTTCGAAGATTCACTATTATCCCATAAATGTATCATTTCTTCCTAAAGGGTCTAGCTTGGACTTCTTCTCTTTGGGTACATAAAAATACATTGAGCACCCAAATATCCTGAAGTGTTCAATCTCATGCTTCACTCCGGTGAAGGTTTCTTTAGGAGTTGTGTTTTTCAAATTCTGGTGAAGACTCTTGTTCTGAACATGTATTGTGTCATGCATGCTTCTGCTCATGGAATCATAGAAAGATTCTGATCGTGCATTATTTCATTAGTTGCCTCAATGATGGTTCTATTCTTCCTCTTTCCCAAATAGTTATGACTCCCTCTAAGTCGAGTGACTCCCTCTGAAGGATAAACATCTTCTTTTGTTTTTAACCTATCTGGAACAAAAAAACAAGAAGAACCAAAACAAGAATATCTCCTAAAGGAGACTAGAATCAAAACAATTTAAGGATTGTTGTCACAGTTACAACACCTACTTGTAATTTAGCAAACTTTTAGAAATATAGGTTAGAGGAATGACAATTGCAACAATCAAACCTAGAGTCTTCACTTCCAATGTGTTGTTCTTCTGAATGCACTGAGATCCCTCTGGATCCATGACTTCAGCAAAGGTTCC
>CBVK0101622633.1:0-28080 GCA_900067695.1 Picea abies | reverse complement strand
AATATATTTATTATTGATTAGATCAATCCCCTTTTGTGGATTGATCATGTAGGGTATTGTAAATGACGAAATCCCCTTTTGCAGATTGGTCAAACCTAGGTTGCGGGGGAGCGCCCACCCCCCTCGCTCCCGCTCCCGAAGCGCGCTCCCAAAAGGAGCGTTTAGGGAGCGTGCTCCCTGAACGCTCCCTTCTGGGAGTGTTTTTTGGGAGCGTGCTCCCTAGGGAAAAAAACGCTCCCTGCCTTAAAACGCTCCCAAAAATGCTCCATGCCTTAAAAACGCTTCCAAAAACGCTCCCTGCCTTAAAAACGCTCCCAAAAATGCTCCGTGTCTTAAAAACGCTCCCTGCCTTAAATTGATCGGATTGAGGTTGGAATGAATGCTTAAATCTCACATTGCAAGTGATACATCTCTGGATGGTTTGAATGCTTTATGAAAAATGAAGGTGCACTCATGTAACAAATCCTAGAATATGCTTTCAAACATACTTAATGGGCAGTAAATGCTAAGACTTCTTTAACTACTGTTCACTGCATTAACAACACTGAAAACAATTTAATTCCGAATGTCATTCCTTGATGGATGCATCTTTTAAGTTCTCTGAGGATTGAAAATTAAGAGATATTACAGATTTGAAGGTCTAATCCACTAAACACAACTCGACTTCTAATTCTGTTTGAACTGAAGGTTATAAAAGACTCTTACATAATCCAGTTATAAAAGGATTCACTCAGGCTCTTGAAGACCTTACTTTCCCAGAGCAACGTTTGCGAAATGGACTTACCCATTTGAAAAATTGCTTGAGCGTAGGGGGTAACAAGGGGGCTCAGGAAGCATTTCATGACCTGTTTCAAGATTGTTTAGATGTTAGAGCTATGTCTGATGATAATCGCAAGTCAGGGGAGTATAATCTGAAGTTTTCCCATGATTATTCTAAAAAGGTTTTGAAGTCCTTAGGTGAGAATGGAATTAAATTGATTTCCATGGATGAAAAAAGTTACTCTGAAGCCATAAAAGATGTGTGATGGCAAGCTTGGTAAAATGTCAAAATAACTTGCAAACTGGAAAAATCAGCTTAAGCTCTCTTTCAAATTGGATGGCTGATTATGATGAATCTCATGAGTGCATCAATGATCAGACAAGGCAGTTTTCTGTCACCAAGTCCAGTTTATCCATCTATTTATGAGAAGGAAGAATACAGTAAAACATCTATTGAGATACCTGGAATCAATAGCAGTTTTATGAAGCCAGACCCCAGTTTCCATGTAAAATTAATTAGCTTTGTTCAGACTTTATTATGTTTGAGCTCCAAACAGCGGCCTAAGGTTCTGAAAATGCGAGGATTCGATGAGAAAGACTATAAGTTCATTGTAAAGGGCAGAGAGGATTTGAGATTGGACCAAAGAATAGAACAGTTATTTGATGTTATGAATACCATCTTGTATAGGGATTCTTCTTGTGCTAAGAGAAAGCTGTCTTTACGAACATATGCAGTCATTCCCATTTCAAAGAAATGTGGTATTATGCAGTTTGTCGAGGATACTTGTGTACAAGCTGCCAACTAGTGGGCAGCCAATTTCAAGACAGGATAAGAATACAACAGTGGGTCTTATATCTCATTTGCACAGTAAATACCATGAGTGGATAGCAAAGTGAGGAGCTTTAAAAAATATATCATCTGAAAGCTATACAAACATGTACAGAAAAGTGGGAGCAGAGTTGTTTATGAATTGAACAGTTATTTGATGTTATGAATACCATCTTGTCTAGGGTTTCTTCTTGTGTTAAGAGAAAGCTGTCTTTATGAACATATGCAGTCATTCCCATTTCAAAGAAATGTGGTATTATGCAGTTTGTCGAGGATACTTGTGTTCTTGAAGATGTGATCAAGGATGGATTAGCGCACAAGCTGCCAACTAGTGGGCAGCCAATTTCAAGACAGGATAAGAATACACCAGTGGGTCTTATATCTCATTTGCGCAGTAAATACCATGAGTGGAAAGCAAAGCGAGGAGCTTTAAAAAATATATCATCGGAAAGCTATACAAACATGTACAGAAAAGTGGGAGCAGAGTTGTTTATAACTGGATTATGAGCTCAATTTGCAAAATGTAAGATTTGAGCATAAAAATATGGTCAGTAGTTCCATAGTTACGACTCTTGACTCTTTATTATAACTTATTTTGTAAATAATGAAGTTATGAACATTATATGACAGTTTACCTTTGAAGTTTGAAATTTGAACTATTGATTGAATCTTACAACTCTTTGGTAATGAATATGATGCTCTAGAGTCTATTTCATTTTGTGGTTGATGTTGTCTGTTAGTATGTTACAATCTATTGATGACAAATGTTTATGATTGATGACAAATGTTTATGATTGATGTTATATGTGTACTAAATGGTTGATGCTTTAATGATCATCACTAATCAATTAGTTAAATGATCTTATATCTATGTTTTCATGTTTTTGGCAATTGATTCAACATTCTGCATGCTTTATATATATATGCATCACAATATATATTTTTTTATGTATTATATAAAAAACGCTCCTGCTCCTGGAAATTTTTGAAAATCGACGCTCCTGCTCCCGGAAATTTTTGAAAATCGACGCTCCTGCTCTTGGAAATTTTTGAAAATCGACGCTCCCGCTCCCCGTTCCCAACAACCTTGGTTGAGGTACTTAAATGGTACAGTTGGATATGGACTTAGATATGTCTTGGATGATGAAGTAAAGTTGCAAGGTTATAAAGACTTTGACTGGGCAGGGATTGCAGCGGACCGGAAAAGCACATCAGGATGTTGCTTCAGTTTGGGATCATGTATGATCTCATGGTTGAGCAGTAAATAGACGTGAGTGGCACTCAGTACAACAGAGGTAGAGTATATTGCAGCTAGTGTTGCAAGCCGTGAAATAATGTGGCTTCAGAAGTTGCTTGTAGGGTTATTTGATCTAGAGTTGGAGCCAACTTTGATATACTGTGATAATCAAAGTTGTGTGAAGCTTTCAGAGAATCTAGTCTCTCATGACAAGTCAAAGCATATAGAGATCAAATACCATTACATCCGACACATGGTTCATAAAGGAGCAGTGGAGGTCTGGTACATATCCATAGATGAGCAGATAGTGGACATTCTCACCAAGCCTCTGTCTAGAGTGAAGTATGAGTACTTCAGAGACAAGCTTGGCGTGATGCAGAATGTCCACCCTCGTTGAGAGGGAGGTGTGATGTTTATCCTCCACCGGGCTCCCCTTTGGCCAAGGGTTTCCCATATCAGTCACGTGAAGTGACTGAGGGAGTAATGTGTAGCTTGGTACAAGTATTGCCTATGCCATGTGAGGTGGCTAGGTGTGAATGGGATTGTAGTGTGGTCTTGGGATTATGGCGTAGCCTTAGGGCTATGGTAGTAGTCTTGCCCAATGAATGGGTGTGAATGGGACTACTAGGAGAGGAGAAACATCATAGCTTAGTCGTAGAGACCATGGTAGTAGTTTTGTACTACAGGATAGCATGGTAGTAGCTTTGGGCTACTAGATGATTGCAGCATAGTCGTGAGACTATGGCAGTAGTCTTGTACTACTGGATGGCATGGTAGTAGCTTTGGGCTACTAGATGATTGCAACGTAGTCATAAGACTATGGTGATAGTTTTGGGACTACTAAAAGAAAACATCTTGGAAGAATACCTCCCTAGCTAAGAGGGAGTGTTGATGTTTTGGTAGAGGCGGGAGGTATTCCCTCCTGGACAACTTTTCTTAGAGAAGAAGAAGATTCTAGAAGTCAAATGAAGACCATTGAACAATTGAAGAACACCCCGAAAAAGAATAAAGTGAAATAGAAGACCACAGAAGAGAAGTCGACCCACGGGAAATAATTAAAGTGGAAATATAATTTCCAGGAAGAGAAGTCATCCCACATAAATAATAAAGAAAATATGAAGACCCAGAATAAGAATTCGACCCTGGATAGGCACCCAGATTAGTATAAATATAGGGCTGGATCATTTCATTCGTACAAACACACAATTCTCCTTCTGCAATGTGCACTAGGAAGTTGTAGCTGCAGTTGCAACAATTTCGCTATTTCTGGTTCTCTTGGAGAGTGAACCCTACTTGGGGAAGGATATTCTTGGTGGCTTTTGATGGTTTCTCTTGTGCGCTACCTCTAGAAGAGTTGCGCTAAGATTGTGTGGTGTTTTCTAGTTGATTAGTGTCAGTTGTAGTAGCAGTTGCAGTTCTCATAAAGAAAAACATTGATGAGATGATGACAAATGAATGGAATTTCAAAGTACATGGGTAAAAACATATTTTTATAAAGAACAACAAGGAGTATGAAGCACACATGGAAGCAACCATGCAGAGTTTATGTGAAAAATTGAAGCAGCCTATTTGCAGAAATAGCATGTACCAGCAAAGGACGAGACTGGACATTGAATTGGATGAGTTATGGAAGTGTTTGATGAAGATTCCCAACTGGTATTGCAAAGGGATAAAGCAGGAAATTAGCATCAAGGAGCAATTGGATGAAGATGAGTGTGAAAACAATGCAAATTGACAGCAAGAAAGCAAAGTTTGGGATCCTGGAAGATTGAAGACAACAATAAAGGAACAATGGAGGAGAGCATGTGGACATCGACAATATCAAGTATGGGATCCAGGTGGAAATAAGAAAATAAGAACATATGACCAGGAGGTCATATAATTTTTTTACCTTGGGAGTTTGATGTAGGAGCATATTCCCATCAAAATCAACCTTGTTGAGCATACCTAAGGGGAGTCTTGAAATTTACCAAAGGGAGTGGGTTCCCTTGATGAAATTATTGTAATTTCCTAAGTTTGTAATTAGATTCTAGAAGAATAGGAAGAAATGGATTTATTTTCCCTAATTATCATGTAAATGGTTTGTTCAAGTGATTAGTTGGGTTAGTGTGGATTTTATGAAGTATGCAGGATTCGATATTATTGATCCCCATATGTATATAATCAAGAATAGAGAGAGGGTAAAGATAGTTGATAGAGGAATGATATTTTTATAATTAGTTACAAGATTTTAGGGATCTGTTTTGGTGGTCTGGAAGTTTATCTTCCACATAAATATGTAATCCTTCGGGCATGAAGAAGGGGGGCCAAACATAGTGAAATCGGGCCAGAAAGAAGAAATCGGTTTGGCGGAAGTAGAAGGGTTTCTAAATTATAGAAACCATGTATAGAGTTTATTTTAATGGAGCATTGTGTTAAGCTTTTGTCTGATGTATAAATGCATTTTTTAGATCTTGTGTCAATGTGTGAATGGTTAAATGAATAACCAAGGTTCTGTGTATTTATAAACCCTATATGAGGATGAGGTGATTGTGGGAGACAGTCGGAACCCTAATGAATCTGCACTTTGTGTGTATGTGAGAGTAATCCATGTATAAGTGCTAAAATGAAAGGTGAGTCTATGTAAAGGAGAATCGAAGGACATAGTATTGTTGTAGAGGAGTGAGATTGAGAGAGAAGCGAGATTGATTAACGAAGTTCCTATGAACTTCGTTAAGGAGTGCATATATGAGGAAGACAACAGATAATGAAGCTTCAAAGCATCAAGATCAATGAGTTTTAAATATGGCAACGTGGTGAAACACAAACCATTGATCATTAAGGATTCAATGAATGAAAGCGTTCTGGAAGACAAAGGAGATCTTACCATTAACCATGGTAAATATCAACGATTGAGAGCGATCGACCGGACAGGATCTAACTCCTTCAAAAAGGACCAGTGTAAAGTGTTCCAGTGTCTTTATATGCCCGATGTTTGGTGGCTGGTTAAACCAAACCAGATCCACAACCAACAGAGAACGTTAGAGTAGGACACATGGTGACCCAGTGGCTGGTGTAACTGAACCAGTGTTAACCATCAAAGGGTGCAACATAAAAGTTCCGAGGTCTAATGGACCGGTGCATCAGTGACTCTATGGTCTTGGTAGCTGGTTGACAGAATTTCAACCGAACTGAAAATTAAGTGAGGGTGTTGATGTGCAGGTATTAATTCGGTGTCTAGTTAATTGTACCATTTTAACTAGAGACAATTAAAGATGGTTGAGGAGGTTTAAGAAAGGTAGCTAATGTGGTTTAAAGTTGATCCTCTGCACATCATTTTGGCATAGAGTTAAGCCCTTGGTCGTATGGGCTTGGGGTCATAATCCTGAGGTGCTTTGTGTTAAATGAGTTTTTACATGTTAAAGGGGGTGGTGCCCCGCATCACAATGCATCCATGATCAAAAGCATCATCAATCCTTGGTGTGCCAACCTACTTTGTCTTCCAATCTACACTTTTGTAAAAAAATTATGTATTGGATAAAATAGGAAAAATGGAACACTAATGAACCTATGGTGTCTCAAGTGCTCCAAGAATTGAAAGTGGTAGGTAAGTACAATGCTATGCAAGTGTATTCACAAGTGATGTAATGAATGACATGCATAGCAATTTCATCCCATGATCTCAGTAACATCTCCTTTTTAACTCATTTGCATGTGTCTACAACTATTTCACCACCATGCAGAAATTTTTTCTAGGCTTCATTTCCCTCTAGATTGTTTTTGAACTAGTGTTCCCCTATGGTTGAAATACTAGTCACCCGAGAAATAGATTCCTCGATAAAAAAAAATGTCATCCACCCTTCTTACTTGAAGATCTGCAACACTAAAGGATTACTGTGGATGAGGTTTTTTTCTATAGGCTTACATTAATTCCTCCAACCATGTCTATCATTTAATTGGTCTCTGGATACAAGTCAACAATGTTGTTCAACTCATTTTCATGTTATGCTAAACTATACTATGATTTTTCAGCACTACATTCAAATGGCATAACTAATTCCAGAGTGCCATGCAATATATTTTGAAATCGTACATCACTATATGCATGTGCAAGATCTCGCTTCAGATCAACTGTCAAAAACAAGAGATTGATGAATCTGTCACTTCCATAATTACCCATCAGCGTTGTAATAATTCCCACGTCAATTAGTGGCTCAATAGCATCCAACCATCATTACCCCACCAATCCTCATATCTCAATCAATTTAGTAGCGATCATGTCAATGTTTTGATATCATTCCTTAATGAATTGGGTGGCATGTGAATACAACCAAATATACTAATGAGGGGAATAGAACAACTAAAAGTACAAAATTTCATCAATAGAGGCTAACAAATTTTACCCCCCAAGGCTAAAGCTTTTGCCTTCCTCTACCAAGAAAGTAGGATAAGGAGGAAGTGGTGGAAGGGGTGGGAGAGAAAGGTAGAGTTGTAGCCATGACATAATTTGAATAATTAACATGCAAATCCACTCAACAACAAATAAAGAAAATGTGTAATATACCTGAGTTACAATGTTTGTTGAAGGTAATTATGTTTGTTTTTGGTTCATGAGCTCATCATTTGTAGTGGTGAGCATATTGTAGTAGCAACTCTGAATCAATGTTTGGCATCAACCCTAAAATTCAAAGGAATATAAGATGTTATTGAAAGTTGAGTATAACTTTTCTTTGTAGTGGATAACTTTCCAATATATTGGTTTTCAAGTTGGCAAATGTCATGTGGTGCCCCATGGGGTTTTCACCATAGAAATTATTAATGTAGAGTAACTCTTGCTAGCAAGTTGGTTTTTAAGGCTTTTTGTGTCTTATGATGCCCAAAGAAGGGTTTTCATTATAATCATAATTATTATTATTTGGTCATCAATTCCTCCCAGATTCCCTAAAATGATGTCCGAGGTTTAGATAAAAAAATTATTTGTTTCAAATGGAAAAAGGGTCTAGAATTGGTCACTGAAAGCAAGGAAATAGATATTGTTTGAGAAATTTTTCATATCTAAAATACAACACCCCTCACTAACTAAAGTGTTTCCCCAACACTTGATGAAGCTAAGTTACTCCATTTTGACATTTTGAATTTCTCAATGTCAAAATGGAGTCGATGGAAAGAGACCTGCTAAAAGGAGAGCATTAAGGCATTTCTCATCAGTCAGCACGAGCTACAAAGCAGGAGCTTCATGATTTGGTGGAAATTGAACGAAGAAAATGTTCACAAACCAACGACCCTGTGCATCTTCCGCGTGTGCCAAGTGCAAGTGATACACGAAAAAGACCCTCTGAATAGAAGTCAATGATGAAAATTGTTGATAAAGGTGAGGAAACCACCAATAAGGCTAATGGAATCCAAGACACTGCAAAAATCTCAATGTGTGAATAGATGTCTTGTCGTCAAACACAAGGGAAACCACCCAGTCAACGACCAATAGGACCAGGGTGCATGATATGACTACAATATCATGTGATTTTGAGACAAACTGAGGGTATGGTCGACATGCAAAGTCAAGAGTTATGAGGAGTGGCCGACACAGGTTGATAGACTTCCTTTGAACAAGAGCATGACATATATGGAGGACTCTGGTAGCATAGACCCACTGATGAAACCATGAAATGCAAGAGGCATCAATGAAATTCTCTGTAAGGACTCGAAGAGTAACCAGTCGGTAGAGAAGACTTTGTGACGATCTCAGCTTCCTAAGACCATGCTAATACCAAAATTATGATGAATGGACTCAAATAACTTTGTGCTTTGTTCAAAGGTGACACGACTGCTGTAGATATAAAATAATACTCCCTTCCTGCCTGTCTTTTTTTGTTTTTCCATAGACAAATAAATGTTATGATACAGAGGAGGAAACAAGTGTCGCAAGTAAGCAAAACTAGTTCCAGCAATGGAACATACCTGTGCTAAATGCAAGGAAGTGCATGCAGGATATGGGCACTCGGGGGAATGTTTCGTCCTAGGTATAGGGTGTCAAATTGTAAAGGATATAAACAAGGCTCTGCTTGGTTGAGGATGAAAAATTGTTGAGGAAAACGGTTTATAACGCAAAGCGAGAACCGACTATAGGCTCAATATTCCAAGCAGGGGCATGAGATGCAATCACAACTTAATGCCAAAAAATGTCTTTTTTATGTCTTTTAGTCTACTTGGTGTGAAAAATGGATAAACTTGTGCCAAATAGATGTCTTTTCAAAACAAATTTTATGGGTGTGAAAGAGACAAGTTCACTCGACGATCTTTTCACTTTTTGATAACAAGTCGGAAAAGAGCTTAACTAAGACTCACGACCTTTCGAATCCAATTTAACGAGTGTGAAAGGGAAAAATCACTCGGCAATCTTTTCCCTTTTTAGACGAGTCAAAAAAGAGATTAAATTAAACTCGTTTGGGAGTCCACGGGGTATAAGGTCACATGTTTATGAATGAGAAATGAGGCTCGGCATAAAGTCAAGTACGAGTTGTGAGGGACTCTCGTCTTGTTAAAAAAATCTATGCATGGGAACCAAATGTAGTAGGGGATCTAACTAGGGCACTCATGTTCGGTAAGTCTCTACCACTTGAAAACAACACAACTTTATAGCAGATGGAGGGTTCTGTTTCACAACAAATGGGTTCGTAACTAGGGTGTAAAAAGTGACAGTTATAGGATAATGCGAAAATGCATAATGGAATGGATACCTATCCTATATGTTGGGTAATGAACATACCTGCCCGAGGTGACAAACGATCGACATAACACTGAAATCTGCAAGAATCTCAGGTTAAAACTGCAAAAACCAACTCGATCCACTTTTGTATTAGTCCATTAGGTGAAAAAATGGCTTAAAACTATACCATTTTGATTTTTTACCCAACTAGTGCAAATTGGACCAAAATACCTCCGAGATTCAAATGACAATTGCGGGAGCAGCAGGCAACGAAATCATGAGCCGTTTGGATCAAGTAATTCTTGTTCTCTTCCTCTTCAAATTCAGTGGATTAAAATTTTGAATTAGGTCTTAAAGTTTTAGTTATTTATTGCGCAAAGTGTAGATTTCGGTGTACGCGGGATGGCTTTGGTTAGGTCGTGTATACGACGAGGTATATGCTCCTGTGTGAACCACAGGGGCCATATATTGAGCCCTACATGCGACTGTATGCAAAGGAGGCCGTGTACATACATGCAAATGATCAAATTGAAGGGTTATAACTCAAAATTCTATTTGTCTTTGAGAGGATGGTTCTTGAATGGAGAGAGAGAGAACATGAGGAGGTCGGTGTTGTTGTAGATCGAGATCTACGGGCCCAAATGGCCTTAAATCGATGTGGTTTGTATAAGTTTTGGGTGCTCAAAGGAATGAGATCCCAGGTGAGGTTGTTGGATATGTTGGTGGGTTACTGGGACCTTGAGAGTGAGAGATTCAATCTTGATGGGAAACCATTGAGAATTGAAGTAGAGGACATATATTTTCTGACTGGTCTATCACACCGGGGGGAGGTTGTAAACCTCAAATCACAGGGAGCAGGTAGTGGGATGAAGATAGAGGAATATATCGATGCCCACTATGTAGCAGGGACTCCTAAGGTAGGAAGTCAAGTCCCTATCCAGGCAATAAACAACCTCAGTATGAAGATCATTGTCCTAGTATTGACCAGGATCACAGGTTCGGCCTCGTTGCACCAGGCATCGAGGCCGCTCATGTTATATGCAGTGCAGTGTGTGAAACCCACAGTGTATGACTCATGTACCTCACTACTAGTGAATATGAAGAGTCAGTTGACAGAGTGCAAATAGGGGGGTAAAATAAATTTTGGGTTTGCCTCCATATTGTGCAGTTTCTTTTTTGAGTGGGTTCCAGGTTTGGGACTTAGAGTTGAGATTCTTCCTAGGGGACCTTGCGATCCAGGCATGGCACGGTGGATCGAGGTGATGAGGCGACATGGTAGAGGTAGGGTTCCAACACCCTAAAACGAGGATTTCTTCTATTGGTGGCAGCGACAGGTCATTACTCTGGATGACTATCCCTATGTGGGGATCGACTTCAGAGGAGATCCAGACATACCACTCCCATCAGGGTCCGCCTACGGTGACATAGGTATGTCAAAATGTTTTTACATATTTCATTTTTTTGTATTTTTGTATGATTAGGACAAAAATATGTTTGGATGGTTCTTAAGTATTAACTAGACATTTGTGTGCCGCAGACGTGGGTCTATGACGACCAAAGGGCTTCCCTCGAAATCAACGACGGAGCCGGGGAGACGAGGTGACAAGAGGAGAAGCCGAGAGGGTCCTAAAAAACATGCAGGGCAACCTGTCACGTTTGACTCACAGGATACCAATGGTTCAGGTAGAGGATCTACATGAAGCCATGCAGCAACAGGTGGTTGGTGTACCCAAGGCATGGGTACGACTCTTTCGGTGTCTCGCAAACACCATGGTTTGCTACCATGACACACATCCGGTGCCACAAGCGTAGATGTCGTGGGATATTGTAATACTGACTGTATATGTGTATTGAGGGTGTTAGCTCCATTTTGTACTATAAACACCATATTTTTTGAAATATATAAAAAAGGGTCTTCAGCTTTACTTATATTTTACAATGTGTATATTGATTAGATGGTTTTCTTTGCTTTTAATTATGTGACAAATGCCAATCTAAAACAAAGTTAGCATAAGCATCAAATACATGATTAGAACTCCTAGGAATATGATAGTATGTAATAAAATCAAATTGTCATTCTAAAAGATGTACATGTAGGATTGTCGGAGTAAAGTAGGATCACGCACGCGGTAACGTCCGTTCAACTAATGTACTACTAACTGGGAATCTAGGCTAACTTCTAATGAATGAATTCCATGTGAGATAGTATCATGCAAAAGCTCTATAACGACACTATATTCGGCCACATTATTCGTGGATGGCCCTAGGAATACGCCACCTGAAGACACTAGTAGACCCTCAGGTGAGTAAACCACCCAAGCAACGGAAGCCAAGTTTCATGTGTGACGATTGGCCCCGTCTGCGAATCCTAAGTAGACCGATGACTCCATTGACATCTTTCAACCAAGTGAAAACTTGATAAGCAACCCGAAGACAAAAAAGAAAAGAGACATATACACTAAATTACATTAGTATACAGAGAGTTCTTCCCAAGCCTGGGGCTCAAGCGTAATATCTTTTCAAGTAGAGCCTATTTCTGGGCTCGACCAACTTATTTCCTTCATAATATTCTAACTCATAGGCTCATTTTTCTAGAACACATCGCACGGCGTAAGGTCTGTGCCACATGGGTTTAAACTTGCCTACCCCCAGTGGTTCTTCGGCTTGATCATATAAGAGGACCAAGTCACCTCAGCGTACAACCAAGGACAAACATACTTATCGTATTGAACCTTGACACGTCGTTTTTTCGCCTCGATAGTTGTAGAGGTGTCTTGAAAATGCTCATTGAGACTCTCTAGGTGTACAAGGCATCGCTCGAGGTCGAAAGTGTCAAGTAGGAGCGCGACTGCCAACTTAAGAGAAGGGATTTCGCATTCAATAGGTAAAATTGACACCACACTGTGTACTAATTGAAAAGGGGAAAAACCGGTGGAAGTATTGACCGAGGTTCGATATGCCTAGAGTGCAAGATATAGCATGATGTGCCAGTCAGATTTACTCTGACTGACAGTTTTTTTCAAAATGGTCTTGAGAGACTTGTTGATGGCATCTACTTTTCCATTTTCCTGGGGATAATAGGGAGAAGAATGACCATGTCTAAACCCCATCTTAGCTTCTAGTTCTTCCATCATCTCATTCTGAAAGTGATTTCCATGACAATCTCACTCGGGATACTAAACTGGGCGATAATCTGATTGAATACGAAGAAGGATGTAGTCTTCCCATCGGATTTAATTGTAGGCATGGCCTCAGCCCACTTAGTAAAGTAGTCGACGACCACGATAATGTGTTTATGCCCCCCAGACGAAGTTGGGTTGCAATCGACAAAGTCTACCCCCCACTTGGTGAAGGGACCGACGATAATGACTAGGTGAAGAGGGGTTGGATGCGAGCGCATTTTTCGAGTGAACACCTGGCAAGGGTGACACTTCTTAACCACTTCAATACAATATTTAAAGATAGTAGGCCAGAAATAATCGGCTCACAAGATTGTTTGGGTTGTCGCAAAGCCCGGATAGATGACCACCACAAGCCCCACTGTGGCAATTGTTCAGAATAGACTCAGATTCTCCATGAGTTAAACAACGACGCAAGATATAGTCTATTCCTCAATAATAAAAAGGGTCACCGACGATAGTATATTTCTTAGCTTGGTATCTTATACGTCGTCGATCATCTCGTAAGAGATGCTAAGGGAAATTCAAGGTTTGAAGTTAGAGAACAATCTCTCCATACCAGGGGTCAGACGACGAGACAAAAAAATGTGTTCATCCGCAAATGAATCAACATGGATAACGTCCTCATCTAATCGTGGAAAATCGGATATCAACTCCGCGAAGACTAGGGATTTCTTGGATTTTGCAGAAGCGAAATCAAGATCAAACTCTTGTAAAATTACAATCCATTTATTATATTTCCCCCCTATGATACATCGGGTAAGGACGTATTGAAATGGATTGACATCAACAACCACCATAGTCTTGCAAAGTAATATATAATGACGTAAACGTTGGACTGCATGCACGGGAGCCAAAGCTATCTTTTCAACATGAGTAT
Organism: Picea abies; assembly: GCA_900067695.1. NCBI lineage: Eukaryota > Viridiplantae > Streptophyta > Pinopsida > Pinales > Pinaceae > Picea > Picea abies. The sequence continues at coordinate 14,511 of CBVK0101622633.1, read as the reverse complement.
AATTAAGTTCAGGACCAAGTAAAGTTCGACTAAGATAGTAGATGACATGCTCACATATCTCATCATCCTCCTGAACTAGAACCATACCAATTGTATCTTCAGACACGACGATATAAAGAAAGTAATCTCTACCATAGTCAAGAGGCTTCAGTAGAGGCGCCAACACCAAAGCTTTCTTCAAAGCATCGAAGGACTCTTGGGATCGCTCATCCCAGATAAAAGGGGTGTCCTTCTTCAAAATACACATGAAACCTTTAGTGATAGTGGCATAGTTCACTATAAACCTACGAAGAAAGTTAGCTTTCCCATGTAAACCCTGAAGTTGTCTAATCGTGCGCGGGGGAGGCAACCGCAGTATTGCCTCAACCTTAAGTGGATCTACCATGATCTCAGTCTCAGAAACTAGAAAACCTAAAAGACAACCAGACTTAACGCAAAATATGCACTTGTGAGGGTTCAACCAGATTCTATAGTAACGACATCTTTTAAAAACAAGTCGAAGGCGAGTAATGTGATCTACTCTCTTGCGAGAGTGAGCAGCAATATCATCAAGGTAAGCTTCAACTATGTTCTTTAGATCATGAAAAGGGAAATTCATGGCATGTTGAAACGTTGCTCCAGCGTTTTTAAGGCCGAAAGGCATCTTTTAGTATGAAAAAGTACCCCAAGGAAAAATAAATGTCGTCATGTGTTGATCCTCGGGTTTAATTTAAATTTGATTATATCCTAGAAATCCATCCATAAAATAAAATACTTCGCTTCCCGCACACTCGTCGAGAATCTGATCGATGAAAGGTGTGGGAAAGTTGTGTTTCGGACAGGCCTTTTTTAGGTCACGGAAATCCATACATACGCGGATGGTTCCTTGCTTCTTATCTACAAGAATGGGGTTGGATACCCATTCAGTCAAGGGAACTGGGTAGATGAAGCCAACATTAAATAGCTTCTCCACCTCTGCCTTAATAGCAGAGGCCTTTCGAGGGTTGACAGCTCTAAGACGTTGTCGAACAGGTTTAGCATCCAGATAAGTTTTAATCTCATGTTTGACAGTACGAGGGTTGATCCCTGGCATCTCTTCATAGGACCAAGCAAATACGTCTTGGAATTCCTTGAAGAGCTCGGTGTAGATCAGGATTTCTTCCGGCGAACAATCCGCACCGATATTTACATTTTCAACCTTACCAGGGGTACGAGAGATGGCGATCGTGATGGTAGGAGAAATTATCGCCATATTTCCTTCTGTATAAATGTCGTGCGTATCAAGCAGAACTACGGCGTGCCCAACTATCTCACTCAAATTAGATTGAAATTCGTCTTGTTCGATTCTTTCAAGATCTGGGAGAAAATAAGAGCGATGATGCATGTCATCCCAAGGTTTGTCAGAACCATTCATGGCTTCGATGATGGCTTCGTCCGAGGGCAAAGTCCCATTGAGGCAATAATGTGAACAAGACCATGAAGTGTCCCACATGGGCCTAGACACGAGATCATCCTCATCCGTTGGTGAGAGAATAGGATCGGGATCGACGGAAGAGTCGAGAACAAATTGATACACAATCTTCGTTGTCGATAGTGGCATGGCCATCCCAACATGTGACTGACCTTCACAAGACGAAGTCGGGGAAGGTAGGCTCCACGGATCATTAAAATATGATGTGTGGAAAGGAATGGACTTCCCAATCAAGACGGGTCTACTGGACATGGCATAAACTTGATGGTTCGATTTCAAGAAGTTGAAATTACCCATAAGGGAAGAATACATTCTGACACCGATATTCTCAGTTGTCGGCTGAGAATTGTCGATCACAAGGATCGATGGTCCAAGAGATGCATTAGGACTAGAGCACGCAAAGGATAACTGATCAATCATCACAATCTTCCTTTCATGAGGAAAACAAAGAGTACAAAAGATGGACGACACGACGATGATCATAACATAAGTCCAATTGCAACCTAGTAAGAGGTTATAATCAAGAGGCGCATCAACTACCTCTACTTCCACCTCTACCATCTTCCCACCTAACTAGACCGGAAAGGCAGGGAGAATACCGTGAGGGCGGAAGGAATGACCATCGAAAGCCATCAACATGTTTGATGACTTGGAAAGAGTTCTCTCTCTAGAGCTTTCCAAGAGGCCAGGGACATCAGACACATAGTAACGCCTTCATCAACAACCGCACGTTTGATGGTATACTTTGAATACTCCACATGGATTTGGAAAGCCACATGGTAAGGCAAGCGAGGCTTAACATCCGTGACGTCAAACTTGATAACCTTTGAGCCACTGGTTTCTAGAGCTCCTAAAGCAGAGAGTAAGGCATTCCTCTGTGAAGGACACGTCTAGAGTACCTCCAAAGCCGACATCGCACAAGGGGTTTGACCCAAGTCCTCAACAATAGAGTAGTTATGGGAAGCTCGAGCATTTGGATTATGGGTAGAGCACTTAAGTACTCCTTTCAGAATACGAGGCGGTGGCTCTGGTTTCTCAATCTTTAAAGTCATCTCCGGAGGAGGAGGAGGAGATTCTAGACCAGGAATAGTTTGTTTAGAACTATAGTCTCGAGATCAAGTGGCTACATCGATTTTCGCATCGACCATATTGATACATAAGCGGCCCCCATCTTGCGACTACTGGTTTTGACCTCCACCAGCCGCATTTATGGCGTTTGAGGAGCTCAAGGCTAAGTGTTGATTATGTGGGAATGGATTCGTCAGCATGGTGGGCGATTGAGATAATAGCCTCGTAGCTTCTGCAAGTTTGGGGCACAAATGGGTAAGGTGATCATCTGTGCAAAGCTTACAGGGAAACTTCACCTTACGTTTTTCTCGTTTTCCCTCTCCATCATTACTACCTATATTCTCATTATTATTATTGTCTTTGGGTTTATTACCATTTTTCCCACCCTTACGGTTATTACGTCCTTTCTTCTTATTCCCTCCTGATTCCTAGTTACCTTTAGGGTTGGCCGATGATTGCACAGAGTGTACATCTGTCGACTGAGTGGGGTTGGAAGACACAGACAAAGTTGGCCCTCATGCAGACTGGCTTAAAGAAAACTCTTTCAAATGGTTTGTCATTGAGTCTGAGGACTTTACATTAGTGGAACCTACAATGCCATCGGCATGAGGTCCTAGCTTTTGCCTAGGGTCGTAAGTAGACCGCGGTGGATTAGGAAGAAGGTGGTATAACATCCCAAACTGAGCATATATCAAATCTAACTGTTGGTCCCTAAAGATTGCTTCTTCTTTAGTGGTAACCCCAGAAGTAGCAATGTCCTTCGATATAGGAGGGTGCAAAGACGTAAGAAACCATTCTAAAAGAAAGGCCGAGGGTATAGGGGTCTTAATCAACCTCTTCTGTCTATGCCACTCCTGGATATGGTCTGAGAGATGAGTGACGGTATCCTGGCGTAAAGTAGACAACAATTCTAATCCAACATCATAACGAATGGGCAACTGGAAGTGGTTAAGAAATAACATCGCCAACTGATTAAAAGTCCCATATGCCCCCTTGGGTAGCTCAATATACCATTTCACAGCAACTTTGATAAGGGTGCGTTGAAATAATCTCAAACTAATAGAATCGTCAATAAGGGAGTTTGATGACCACAAAAGGTGAAAGGTAGTGACGTGATCACCAAGATCCTCTCCATTCTTACCCTTAAACTTCGGGATGTCCAAAGGAAGTTTGGTGGGGACCAAGGGCCATGTAGGATCATGACTCACAAGGTCGTTCATTAACTTAGACAAATCTGGCAGATTAAGCATGGCAAGAAAAGGGAGATGGGGTTGCGACATCTGGCCCCAACCTCCCAGGAAAGATTGTGCTTGCGGATTTGCATGCCATCTAGGGTTCTGGTAAACACCATGGCCATGTATAGAATTATAATGGCCTCCTCCGGGCTGATTCATATAAGGTTGGTTGGGCATCATTCCAGCTGGAATGTTCTATTGAGGGTTATAGAAATTTCCCCAGCTGGATTAGATCCAGGATGGGGGTTTCCCAAAGTGTGAAACTGACCTCCTCCGAGTTGGAAACCGGAGGATAGAGGCGGATTCGTCATGCCAAATGTATTGGTCGGAATCTGTGACGAGGAGGTGGGGTTGTAGGATGGAACTTGGGCCAAAGCTTGTCCACCAGGTTTACTATTCCACCCAAAAGTAGGAGGATTGGACCCAGGGTTAAAAGCAGGGATACACTCCATATTAGGAGTCATTTGAGAGATTTGAGATCCACCAAATGAAAAAGGAGTGTAGAGAGGTGTACTACCCCCAAGCCCAATGCTAGCATTAGGGCCAACAACTGGGATGGAGTTCGAAAACTGTAAAGTGAAGTTAGGCATACCATAAGAAAATGGACTAGAAACCATAGGGATGGACTGAACATTGTAGCTCGGTGAGTGGCCAAGAGACCCAAAGGGGTTTGAGGTGGTAGCTTGAGCATTAACTATAGGTCGGGACATAGTAATGATAGGTACCTCTGACACTACGACCATAGAGGTTGCAGGAGTCGAAGGGGTGCCATTAACTATAGTGGGTATGGGAGTCAAAGGGCTCCCAGAATTCTAAAGACCAGGTTCAGTACTCATCCTTGTAGAATCACGAGTCTGAACAGTGTACGTGTGTGTACCACATATAATAACTCTACGCCTTTGAGAAGGCAAGGACACGAAATCCGGTGGTAACTGTAACAAGCGACGGGACGATGGGGAGGCTGGTCCAACTCCACGATGACTTAAGACTCTAAAGATAAAAAAAAAATATCCTAAGACCAACTAGTAATCAAAGAGCACATCAAAATTCAAACGGCCAATATGCATGCAAATGGGGTAAAGTGGTTGAGTGGCCTCCCTCCCTAAAGAAGGTATGTCTCGCCCAAGAAGGGCCTGAGACTCCCTGCTAAAGATCGGAGGTAACATAATCATTTATAAGGGCCCTCGTGGGCTTAACAACCAGTCAGTCAGATCCCCTCGGAGAGGTAATCCTCCATAAAGGTTGTGTGTTGTCTGACCCTTATCTGACCGAGGGTACCTGCAAAATAACCTCTGCAAGTAACCTATGAGACACCTAATTCAAGTAACTAATAAACCATTGTATAATCGATGCAAAAGCGAGTAGTCATAATTCAGGTCCACCGTATGGGCAGGGTAGCAAAGCCCGAAACCTTGAAAGTTATGCCTCTCACGGAGGTAAGGGCACTAACAAGATCCCCAGATACGAATAGATCCCCAAAAATGTCTCTGACGCTAGGAAGGTATCGAGGGGATATCCCTTCAACCAACTTCTCGCGACCTCGTGATTAACTCTAGTGTGAGCGGAGCCTCCTGATCTTACCAATTATACAATGGATTTCTCCACTCCCTGACTCAGACACATATGCTGATTTAATTTTCTTAGAGAAGTTTACTCACAAAATCCTATTCTGAGGCACTAAATCCTAGGCTAGTTTGCGCACCCTAGAAAATAAAATCGTTACTAATAAATTTTAAATTATAGCATTGATTTTAATGGCCGTGATTACTCAAAAAGGTATGGTAGTGAAACTCATGGTGTTACGACTCTGCAAGAAAAGTAAATATGAAAACAATGCAAAGTCGTAACTTAACTTTTAATGAATGATATGCTTCTAAAAACGATGCAATTTTCAAATTCAACTCTGCAATTAAGAAGTAAAAATGCAATCTTTCACTGTATGCACTAAGCTAATGATAAAAACTCAAAAGAAAAAAATGCCAAGCAATGCAAAATGCCTATTTTTTGTATTTTCAATATATCGAAACTGAAAATGCATGGACTGAAAAGTAACTTGATATATATCCCTACTGTGTATAAAAAAGAGATAACTCAAGAAGGATATCAAGCAACAAAACACCCAACCCAATGTACAAGGACAATAAAAATGAAAATATGAAGAGAAAGACTTCACCTATAAATTCAACCAAAAGAGGGTTTCCTTTCATCCCACAAGCACTCAACTGGCACTACATAGACCCAAGAAGGCTCAGCAAGCATCAAATTCCACCCAGCAAACACCAGACCAAGCAAATAGGCAAGGAAAAAGGGTGTACGTGACTGTTTGGGCAAACATAGCATATATACGCAGCTTGCAGTGAGACAACATGCGTGTATATGCGACTGTCAAGGCAAAAGACACACATATGCTTTGAAACAAGGCCAAGCAAGCGAGAAAAGCTGAAAAATCAGACCCAGAGTGAATGGGAGATGTCAAGAAATGATACGACAAGAACCACAATAGAAACGAGAGCAATCTAAGGAGAAAAGTACTTCAAACCCTAAGAAAGAAGATTCATCCCTAGTATGGTCACCAATTTTGTTACGAGGAAAATCTCTCTATGGCTAGGGTTAACCACAACAAACGGAAATGACTACAAAAATCAACTATATTCCAACAATATGCTATATAAACCAATGTGAAAGGGAGATAAGAAAGAGGCCTACCTCATCCGAATGTTCAATGATGTCCATCATTGAGCACTTTGACTCAAAGCTATATACTTGCAACAAGTTCTCAACAAACAAGCAAAAACAAGCATATGGTGGCAATATAAAAGGTTAGCACATTAGATCGCATAATCCATCAATAAACATGACAAATACGCACATGGATAATAATTCATATATTTGCAAGAGATCAATTGGATGGGAAGAGAGTATTTCTATTAATAAATGATCAGCAGAAGTGAAAATATTACAGACTTCTGTGTCGGCACGGTTCAAAACCGAGAAACTAAGTTCCTTCTAATTGGGCCTCCACCACTTCAATCCTCCACCAAAGGCAAGCTCATATAAGGGAGATAATGAGGTTCTCCATCAAATAAGGGAAGAGATCGGGGGATGAACACTGTGTTCAGACTTAAAGGACAAAGAGGTGCAGACTCAATATGAAGTAAATAATTTCTCTAGAATAACTTTGCTCTCAAAGTTGAATTCTTTCTCCTTTTCCACAGCTCGGAATTGGATTCTTTATAGCCTTCAAAATGCAACTGAAGGGTCGAGTCGAAACGTTTCTAGTATATGGAAGGCCAAGGATCAGAGATCTCTTGTCATGACATGGAAACCTGACATTTAATTTTGATTTTCTGGCACAAATGCCAATGTATGCGGGTTGTAGTGGAGTAGCCTGTGTATACGCTTGTTGTATAAGGTGCAAGATGCATACAAGTGGAAAATTTTATATTTTTGTCTATGAATTTTAGTAACAGGGAATACAAGTCTGCATAGGGAAATGGAATAAGGCCCTCTCTGCAAGATTGCATAGGGTGAGGAAAATCTTTCTCTAACACATGGACTTGAATTTGATTTGGCTTTATAATTTGGAGGGGTGTGGAAGGAATTGAGGGTTCAAACCCTCCCCCTTCCACTTATTTGTATACAAAATTTAAAATCAACTCTAGTACTATACACCATGAATATTAGAAATAGTCAGGCCAGCAACCAAACTCATCCCACCTATGAAACTATAATCGTATCTTAATCCAACTTGCAACCATGTTAATAAACCTAGACCAACAATCAATGGAGCTCAAAACCAACTAAAAATTAACAATGCAATCTAGCCATAATCAAAACTGAAACAATGAATGGATGTCTTGGTGTACCTAGTTGTTGAAGGGGGAGGCCATATGCTCTGTAATTATTCCACTCTCTAAACCATTGAACCATTGTTTGAACTAGAGACCCAAACCCCCTTTCTCACCAACGAACTCATGAAAACATGAGTTTTGGAGTATGAGGTTAGGATTTAGTATTTTCTCCCTTTTTTCTAACTTTTGCAATTTTACTTTTACATGAAGACATGTGTGGCATGCCCTTAATTTTCCTTTTTTTATATATATTTTTATTTTTTATTTTCCTTGAAAATTATGCAAGTCAATTAGGTTGACTTTTTCACAGGAAATTGATTAGAAGAGACCAAGAACGGATCTAGACAATATGGAGTCAGAATGAGACATAGAACATGCCATTGAAAAGGTCTCAATGAGACCGTTGTGACTACAGAACCGAAGATATGATCCCTCATCAAATAGGCCTTCAATAGTTTCAAGGAATATCTATCACTAAACATTGATTTGTCAGTGGGTTCCATAAGGTACTCAAACTTGTGAAGGTTACCACGTCATCATACGATATCCATTTTAGGAAAATAAGGTATCATTAGAAAGGTCTCAACGAGTAATTCAACAACATGAACTGACAAACCTGACATGAGGCTTCTATGGGTTTTTCAGACAATTTCAAAATCATGGCATGCAAGCTACCTAGGCGATGCCCTCTTAACCAGTACTGAGATTTGTCATAACTCTAACTAGGTCATCTAACTCCAAAATGAGGTGAATAAGGTATCAGAGTCAACTAAAATATTGATTCTCCAATTTCCTGATTTGGTGCCTATCAACAACATTTTTTAAACCCTAAACCCCTGCCACCAAATTGTTTCCCTGAAACTAGTCTTGAACTTGCAAGGGGTAGCTCTCAACAATTGAGGCTCAAAACTTGGCATATGATGTACCATTGGAAATGTATCAGACTTCCCTAGATCACTTATCAGTTCAATTTTCTCTCTATTTTATATTCAAAATAGAATCTTATCAATATATCATATTGTTGGAATTTGGTCATCTAGGAGGTGTGCAACTTGCACCCTATGTAGACTTGGTTGTATGAACTTGAAACTGGTAAAATTAGAGCTCATTGGAAATATTATCCCAATCCCCATAACATACTACAACTAAATTTTCTAGAAAGTAAAAAAAAATCATTTTATTTTCTATAAAATATCTTGCTCACATGTAACCTTCCTAGTGACTAGTAAAAGGGGTCAACATTGAAATTTTTGCAAACTAAGTCTACATCTCATGAAATCTGAATTTATTAACCTTGAAATAGGGTCTGGCGGTATGGGAGGGTTTTAGAACTTGGAAATAATCTTAATATGGCCTCCTCTAAGGCCAAAATATGGTGATCTTGGAACAATTCAAACAAGGACATATTGAACCTAATTGTGTGTCGACAAAATATTGTTTGGCACATGAAGGTGTCTTATGGGTGACAGTAGGCTAGGAATACTGTAACTTCCAAATCGACTTATCCCTACAAACCCCAACTTGATGAATGTGGCACTAACCAAACTGAAACTTGAACATTGTAATGGTTTTGGATTGAAGCCAAATGACTAAACACTAACGACTAATACTCTTCTCTAAGTCCCTGATAAGTCATTATATACTAGAATAATCAATGAATCTAACCCTTTGATACTCTTCAATAGGGAAATATTCATAATGACGATGACTCCTACCATCTTTTTTTATTGGAACTAGAGTTTTAAATCAACCCTCCTACTGACTTGGTAAGATTTGTAATGAAAAAATATCATGTTGAGCCCAAAGAAAATTTTTGGGTCAACGGTACCATTGTTCCTTTAGGTACAAAGCATAAAATATTGCAGGTGGCCTATGTATCTCATGAGAATATTCAACAACATTTTCACTCAAAGATGTTAATTTTATCAATTATTCAACCTTGTATGTAGTCTCTTCTAATTATTTGGCCACCTAGCCTTTGACTTGTTATTCTCATCCATGATTGACTCTAAATTATGTGCATATTAGAATTTCAAGAAGAAAAAATTCCATCCAAATGTTTGATTACCTATAGATGTTCCCATACATAGATGACTCGTTTTGCTTGTGCTCCAACTTTGTATCTCCATTTAGTTGCTTGTCCTTTGGCAATTCATAACTGGCTCCTTAAGTCTTCAAATTCAATAGTTGTGGTAGGCTTCTAAGACTTCTTATTCAACCTGCCTAAACCCAATCTCTTCATTCTTAGTGGTTGACATAGATAATTTTAGGGGTGAAATTTAGCCCATGGGTGAAATTAGGGGGTTTTTAATTTTAGGTGGGTAAATTATTTGCAAAGAGGGGTTTGACTATACATAGCCCCATATTTATTTTTAAAAAAACTATATGTAAAACCCTTATCCCATGGAAATTTGTGAAGGGGGAGCAGCGAAATCCATTTTGATTCCTAAAACGCGAACCAACTCCTCCCTTTCACCATGATTTTATGGGAATGGCAGCCACTTGGAGGTATTTCTCCCTGATTTTATGGGAATGGCAGTCACTTGGAGGTATTTCTCCCTATGGAAATATATCCTTGTTTTTCTAGAATATATTTCACCCAGATTTGTTTGGTGGATGATTTTTGTGTTAGCTATTTAGCCCACGTTTCATGGAATTGAGGGTTATATGGAATGGTTTTGTCCCTACTTAAGGATGAGGCAATGAAAAGAATCTAACCTTTAACCTAATCAACGTGTTCATTTTGAGAAAAGCAGTTGAAGGAGAACTTGAATTTATCTATTTAATATGTCAGTTAGCAGGTTTTCCAATGGGTTTGGGCGTGGGTTCTCAGGGTGACCACTTGACCAACTCAATCAAAACAATGAAGCTATGATATATATCCTCCCAAATGTATTTAAGCAAAATAACAAGGTACAAGCCAAGCTTGCTCCGGAAAATTCCATGGAGGTCTAGCCCTGGAGAAGTCTTTTCATGGCCCCAATTCTTCCTTTCGGATAATGCGGAGCTGACCCTCAACCGATGCAGGAGTTTCATTTCCTGAATTTATATCATGCACTCAAGGTGATAGTCGATGGATTTTTAAGCTAGTATGTTTATGTTTTTATATATTCTTGTATGTCCATGAAATGCATGGATTTGGATGCAAAGATATAGTTATGGGTTGCATGTAATCATTGGCTTTTTATTTTAATATATTTATTTTTTCTAATTACATTGTTATTATGATTTTGTTATTATAGTTCCCCATAGGGATTGACTCAGATAGGCTTACAAAAGTACTTGAGTTGCCTAAAGTCACGAAGCACATCAAAGTACTAGAAGAAACATTTGTTGGTAGAAGGGTGAGTTTTCCAATATATGTTATTATAAGTTTTGGAAGATCCATTAGCCAAATATTGATCAGGAAGTTCTAAAAGATAATTGATAGATAAACTTTGTTGCTAACTACTATATTGTTTCAAAGAGTAGTCAATACAAGATATGTATATGTCTTAGACTATTCCGACTTCGTAGATATTTTTGTTGAGCAATCATACCTGCATGGTTAGAATTCCATAGCCAAACTTCTCAATAGTAGTAAAGTCATTGGTAATACCACATTTTGCTTTGTTAATCATTGTAGTCTCTACTCTTAGTTTTCCAATCCACTATTGAGACAAAACCATTTTAGTAATAGATGTATTTCTACTATGTTGATTGTTTACTTACATTGTTATTTTAGTAATACCTAGTACATGTGGACATCTACCAATGTTGTGCAGCTTGTTCATGTTCATGAGCATAATAAGAAAGCATCTGATGGATGTTGAAGGGACAATATTCTCAATTGAAGATATTTTAAAGGATGCATGCTTGCATTTTGTACATTATGTCTTTAGTGTTATGGATTTCTACAAGCTCTTCATATTCTTCTCTTTATAATTCAAGATCTCTGAATTTCTCTGATGGTTTTGATAGACTTGAAGATTTGAGTCCTTAAGGTTCATTAGACAATATACGTCAGAATGATGCGTATAAAGAACTGATTCATCCAAAAACATGTATTATTTATGATACTTAAGTGCCTAATAATATGTCTGGAATCAAAGTTGATCTGATTAGGCTCTAAAGCAATAGTCTAAGAATCCAAGGGATTCTCTATAATGATCTTGATGTTCATCTAGGAATTGTAGCTACGCCTTATGTTCGCGTACTTGTGCTTGTTTATGGAAACCTTGAAAATTTGTCCTTTCATTATTACAGTAATCTTGGGTTTGGATTTAAGCTAAGAATTAATCTTGTGGAACCTATTTTAGGACTTTTAGTCTATGATTACTCAAATTGCAGCTCTAGTAATATTGAAGAAATTGACATTTTTGTTGCAAATAAACCCATCAACATTAGGTTCACAAATGCAGTTTTTCCAGTAACAATGACAACAATGTGCATTTCATTTCATTTGAATGTAATTGTGAGTGTAAGCAATGTATCTGGTTATTCCAATTTATTTACTACTTATAGTGAAGGGAATTTCTCTCTGGTTGTTGAGCCTCTGGTTCCTGCTCCAACATTATTTACCGAACGAATTCAAGTTTCTAGTTTTTCTCCTCCACACCATTAAAGAAAGTTTGAAATAGAATCCCTCGTGTAGTTGTATAAATTACTAAGAAACAAAAAAAAAAATCCTTGAGAGGTACACTTGTCAATTTTCACATGCAAATCTATGTGACTAGTTTTCAAATTTGAAAATTGTTTCCTAGTGAGCTAACAGTAAACCATAGTTGTTATCACTGAACAATTTTACATTGAAAATTATTGAATGAAAATATATGCAACAGAAACAACAACATTAGAGATGAATCATCAAACACATGAGACATACAAAAAAATTTATGTAACCTTGTCAAACTCAGAAATCCTGAGGGAAAAACCATCCCTCCTAGCCAATACAATTTCACCAAAAACTAAGGACAACCTTGTCCTCCAATAACAAAAAAAATTAGCAGAATACTTGGGATAACTCCCAACTTACAAATTTGTTGCAAACCACATGTACGACCTGTTGATTTCATATGTACTATTGTTGATGTCAGCCTGTACAAAATTGCTCCTACTCAAAAACCTTGTACCAATGTACGCAATTCACCCTTCTGCAACCCGTGTACATATGCGGTTGTGCCCACTGAAATCCATGTATATGTGATTCACCTTACTATAACACGCGTACATACGCGACTGAACCCACTGCAACTTGCGTACATGTACGAACAACTGGTTCGTTTGCACATGTGTCCTTCCTCACTTCCCACATGTGATCCAGAAACCCTAGGCCAGATTGCCTAGGTGCATAAATCTCCTTGCTACAATTGTCATGCTCCCTAGCACAAGTGTTTACTCACTTAAGCTAACTCCATGATGCCACAATGATAAAATGTCACAATGACTTCTCTCCTTTATATACAAGTCTAATGAGTGAGTTTAGGAGCCCTTCCTAAACTCAACAATTAATTAGAATATTGTATTCCTTTTTGTGGGTGTGGCACCTCCACACAAGCCCACAAATCCCATCAACTTATTCATGAGGCCCTAGCCTTATTTTGTGGTCGATTTCACTAAAATGAAAGTTTGATCTGGTACCAACGAATATTCCCACATGCCTAACACCTCGACCTCTTATGGGAATACCTCTTAGAGATACAAAAATAAACACTCCCTCTTAGCAAGGGAGGTATTCTCCACCACTCCCAGTTTGTCTCTAAAGTAGACAAATGATCCAGGTGAATATTGGTGGCCACCCACTTGTCCCATATTCCAACTGGCTCATCTGGACAATTTTTAGTTAAGCATGTTTCTTTGTAATGGGGACATTTATTTGTAATTCTGGGTTCTAGATTTATGGGGATGTCCTGAAGCCCTACGAAGCATCCACATGGATATTGGTGGCCACCCACCTATCCCAACTGGCTTATTTTAGAAGTTTTCATGTCAGTACATCTTTTTGTACTTCCAAGGCCGTTTTGGGGCTCTAAAAAACGTTTTCTTGGCTTGCTACAGTTAAACTAAAGATAGAGTCAAAGTTTGATGACATAATGTGTAGTTCTCGAAAAGACCTTTCCAACGGGCTCTCACGTGCCTAAAACAGAGATCATATGCAAAAGTTACGACCTCAGAAAGTTAATGTACTAACTTACCCAAACGGGGCCCACATGACTTTTGGCATTTCATCTCCTAGGGTTAGGTTTTTGGATGTATAGGGTTTTGGCATTCATGTTTATCATAAAAAGGCCTTTAGAGCCTCATTTTAATCATCTTCTTGCGAATGAGTGTAGCCTTCACATTGCTTCTCAGAGATAAAGCTGCCACCATTCTAGTGAGTCTTCCACTCTGTATTTTTACAATCTCTTTACAATTCTTTCATTAATAGAAATCAAGTATTGTTGTATTTCTCTGTTTCTAGCAATTTTCATGAGTATTTCATTATAATATCTTTGCTTTCATTTTGTTCCGAAAATAATCCGGATCAGTGGTATCAGAGCAGGCTACTCTTTATAATATTTCAGCGCATGTCCCTAACGAGGTTCGAGTATAGCCAGTTGGGTCTCGAGCTTGTCTCTCTTGAGGACAATCACTCTCACACGCCCCAAAAACCCTCGATGGCAGCAGAAAAGAAAAACGACGGAGAAAAATATTTTATTAACATTTTGCTTGAACAAGCTCTCACGTGAAAGAGGGATGAAATGATGGAGAATTTTGCACACATCCTTCAACGCCTGATGATAGCATGTTAGGGTCCTAACCCGCACATATGTAGAACAATATATTCAGATGTAATAAAGGTCAATATTAATAAGGCCTTTCAATAAAATAGAATAAGGCAAATGTAAGAAGACCTAATAGAAGCTTTCGCTTCTAGAAGGATCTTCCT
>CBVK0101622609.1:0-10274 GCA_900067695.1 Picea abies | reverse complement strand
GAGAGTGGATAGCTAGTGGGTTGGATCTCCTTTTGGACTCATAGCCTCATCTTGGGGGTGGATTTTTGTTGAGAGAAAATGAACAACAGTGCATATGGTAGGGAGGTTCATCCGTCATTTGCATCCAGTTGGTTAATCATTAATAGATAAGTGTTTTTATTATGTTCTTCTGTTAATTCCACTATGTAAATGGTTTATATGAATGTTGTGTGTTTGATGTTTACTTGAACAATTGCATTCATGTTTAATATATGATGTTAGATGCATTTATAATTGTGGTATCAGTCAAATGGTCAAATATGTGTGTGATCTGTGACTGTTAAGGTACAAGAATTTAATTAGGTAGAAAAACCTTAATTTTAATGTGTATTCCACACGTAATAATGTTCATTTGGAGACTAGGTATGTTACATCAATGATACCAAAACCTAACACCTAGGAACACAAAGAATGGAAGACAAATGTATGCTTGCAGGCTTGCAAACCTAATACATGGGCATGCAGAGAATGGTAGATAAATGAAGATAGACTAGCAAACTAATGTAGATGTGCATAGGTAATCAAGGAGACATATATTTCTGCACGCAAGAAGAAAACTCCCAAGGCATAGATTTATGAATTAACCTACTCTAATGCTATGGAGAACTGCCATAGAGTATTTCAGGCCTAAGAACCAAGGCCGCTCTGATACCACTGTTGGAACATGAAAATAAGATAAGCTGATATTTCCTTTATTAATGATATGATACACACATATATACATTTTGATGACCTTTGGATTCATCTTCCAATGTCTCTTGGACTCCCAACAAGAGTTACACTATCACTTGGCATTTTACATTCCTTCAAGTGAATGATATCGTAACCCTAGCAGATTATTTTTCCAAAACCTTTCCATTATTGTAATGAGAGTTAAATATTAGAATAGTTTTCCACGTGTCTTTCAATAAATAGTAGTTCACTTTTTATGGGTTATCCATTTACATAAAAACTTAAAAAGAAAATATAAAAGAAAATTAAACCTTGCATTAAAGTTCATCGAAAGGTTGTCAAACCATTAATCCAGAGGATTATTCCACTCCAAGTAGGGAAGAGTCTAATTGGGCCTCTTCCTTGGTTTTAATCCCCATCATTGAGTCCCAGGAATCCAACCCCATCAAGAGAATTGGCGCTAGAAGGGGGGCTTGATTTTGTATGGTTGATTCAATTGCTAAAATTGGTTTATCTACAAACAACCCATATTCACACTTTGAATTTCCAAATCTTGAAGCATCTATTGAAAAAACAAACCCACAAGACTTAGAAAACCCTAAGTAATATATTTATAGTAGAATACCTTAGACAATGTCAAACGAGGAGGTTAACACTTTTATATGTATAACCTGGGCATATGTCAGGTAAATTGGTGTGTTTCCTATTGATCCTTTGATTCCTTGAAGAAGGAGTACTACATAGGGTGTTTCTCAAACTAGGGGACAGACTTCAGTTCAGACTATAGATAATATAGTTGAGTTGGCCTTAAAATAAATTGTGCAACCTCTTAACTTAATCCCTCCAAATTTCAACCATGCAACATCTCCCATTGTAAGTAAGGATTCTAAAAGTCAATTAAATTCAAAATATGATACTAACAACTCAAATACAAGTTTTTTTTTCTCAGATGATGTGAAAAATTGGAACAAACATAACCAAAATCATCCCTGATTAGCCAAGGATGCGATGGATTTTCCCATGCAAATGCACAACCTATCAAAACATCTTGAACGCTTATCACCAAAGTATGATCCTGAAATTTATGGTCCACAAGAGAATCATATCAAAAAATTCATCCATCAGGTTGATGAATGTACAAAATGAATATGTGGTATGCAGTCTATTCCCCTATATGTTTGAAAACAAAGCCTCTAGTTGGTACTTCAACCTGCCAATTGAGGTGATTTTCAAAAAGTAATTTGGATAAATTCAAGGAAGAAATCACCATTATATCATTTGTGACTAAACTCTTCTAATTTCTTATGGGTCCTAAGGAAAGAGTCAAGGATTTAACCAAAGGTTCACTGTTGTCACTAACAAGTTTAGGCCAGAGACAAAACCTACCCAGAAACTTCAAATTGAAGTTGAAATGAATGCTTTACCAACACTTATTTCCATGTTAGTTGAGCAAGCATGAAAGAACACCTTAGAATTAAACTTTGAAGAAGCAAAAAAGATAGTATTTGAGATGATGGGTTGTAAGGAAATCCATATTGCATTTGCAAAAATGGAAATTATTCAGCCAAAAAAGAATGATCCTGTGGAGAATGCAACCTAAACCAACTACAGAGGGTAAGGAAAAATATGCCATGGACATGGATAGTTTGAAAAGAATGATAAAATGATTAAAGAATGAAATAATTGAAATAAAAAAAATTATAGAGAGGGCACCTTAGCCCAAAGACCATACAGGCTCTTCTTTAGGAGACATATTCCTCCTAAGCCTATTAAACCCCCACCTGCAAAGATGAACTTTGATTTAGATGGGGTGGCTATGGATAATTTCTACAACTACCTTTAGACAACCCATTCAAATAAAACATGTCCTCGATGGATAAATTTCATGAATATGGTATCCAATAGGTTTATGGATGGATGCATCCAAGCATAAGAACCTAGTGAGAAAATAGATGGAGAAATAGAGGAAGCGGTTGATGAACAAGTTATTGAATCAAACATGGTCCTTTGGGACATGTTTCCTAGTTTTAATATGGTTAAGGATGAGGAAGTATAGGAATAAATCCAAATACAAAATGATTACAACCTTAGGAGTAAGGGACCTTTTCAACATAAATTGCCATCAAATCCTTAAAATACAAATGACAAAAAGAACTATGCATTGTCACCTACTACTAAAACTTCCTCTAGCATACCTAGTACTATTAAACCTTTTAACAACAACCAAGAGTCCATGGAATATAATATTGTTGAGGATTTGAATAAAATCAAGGCTAATATATCAATCATCGATGTATGTAAAATAGCACAACAATGTAAGTTATTGTTGAATTCTTTAAAGGGAACTAATGCACAACCTACAATTCTTACTAAAGGTGCTACTAAAACAACAAATAACAACCTACAAAATGCAACGATTAATAATGCTCTTTTAGGTAAAAGGTAAAATCCAAAACTCCTCCATTTTTGTTGACCTTTGAGATATTCAATAAAAATGTTCATAACTATTTGGTTGATTAAAGAGAATCTTCCAATGGTATGCCCTATTTTGTTCATCGCAAGTTGAACGAAACACCAAAGAAATGTTCAACACATATCATTCATCTAGATAGGTCATAAGTGAAAGTAAAAGGTGAAAGAAAAGATACATTAATACAATTAGTTGCATACCCTAAGGTTAATGAAATAATAGATATTATCATAGTAGATATCCTTGAAGCATATGGTTTATTGCTTAGTAGGAATCGGTTATAGAAGCTACAAGGACACTTCGCTCGAGATTTGTCACATTTATGGATTTCATGGAATGGACCACCTGACAAAATTATAATTGACCATGATAAATACATGAAGCACACTATGATTGATCTTGAAGCCAAAAATAAACCATCATCTTCTAAGTTTTCAATATTAGTAAATTGTACTTTGGACTCCTACTTTGGTAATTTTACTGTCGAAACTTATGTTATCCATGAAAACCAATAGCCTAAACTTTATTTGCAAGATGCATGTTTTCAAGAAGTAGATTTTAATATAGATGTTATACATAATGTAAATATTGTACATGGTTAAAATACTATATATGAAGTTGATCTTAGATAGTCCTTGATATTTGGACATTGTTTTTTGATGGTTCCAAATCCCAAGAGGGAGTTGGAGCGGGTTGTTTAATGATATCCTTAGGGAAAACGTATGTTTATTTCATATATATTAGAATTTGATTGTGATAATAACATAGTTGAATACAAAGCTCTTGTATAGGGCTTGAAAAGGGATATAAATTTAAAAATTGGAGAAAAAAAAGTTTTTAGGGATTCCAAGATAATTATAAGATAAATAAAGAACATTATACATTGTGATTCCCCACAGTTAAAGAATTACCAGCAGGATTTAAGTAGTTTGATTGATAATTTTGATACCTTCAATATTTCTTCTATTCCTCATACATATAACTCTATAGTTGACTCTTTAGCCATTGTTTCTTGTAGATTAGCTTCATTGGAGAACTTTAAGGCAAGTAGGTTTACAATTGAGTTTCTTTATCAACCTTCTCTTCTATACAACATTACCAAATGGATGGTTTTTGAAGGTGATGAGCATATTATTTAATTTCTCATTAATCAATAAACCTTCAAAGAAGCATCCATAGATGATGAGAAATACAAATTTGTTTTGGAAATCAATAAAGAAGATCCAAATTAATCGGCAACCCATATTATACCTAAAGGTGTGGTTAATCTCATCAAACTATTTGACTTGAAAAAAAGTGTAACACACCCGACCCCCTAACTCTCTTAGACTAGTGAGATGTTTGATTTTCATCCTTTCCTTAGGGTAAATATTTTGGTTTTCTCCCCCTAGTTCTAGTTCATCGCTATTTGAGTGAGGACTTCTCTTATCAAAATATTTATTGTGATCGATCTTACTCAATTGACCATCAATTTCCAAGGAAATCACCCCAAGGATTCACTATGACAACTAGGGACCTAAAAATCCTTAATTGAATGGTTGGAACCACTCCTCGCCACCCGATCAATGATTGGAAGCAATTCAGACCCTCACTCATCAAAACAACAAGTTATAAGGTTAGAATCTCATTTTGATGGCTTCCCCCTCTATTGGACCATTCCAACAGATCCACAGTCCTTGAACTCAAAATCCAATTACCCCGATCACATCGGTGCCTCTAATCACCTGATGGTTAACACCCTCCTTCTTTCCAAACATCATGTGAGCAAGTGGGACCCCCAACATATCTACAACTAAGGTTATATCGTGCACCCACTCGCAGATCTATGGTTCATACTCTCTCTTGGGGTCCTTCATCATCGAGGTTATATCGTGCACCCACTCGCAGATCTATGGTTCATACTCTCTCTTGGGGTCCTTCATCATCGGAGTGCATCCACCTAGAGAATCATAGACCATTCTAACTGACACTCCACAACGGGTCATTCCCATGGATCTAATGATCCTCGTTACACCTCAAATGATGGATAATATTGGATCGGAGTCTTAGAACTGCACAATAGTTAAGAGCTCTAGATATTCCTTCTCGGATCGGATCATCATCGATCCAACGACTGTAATATATTGGGAGGCCTTTTGATAGATCGATTATCCTCAGAATCCCTCATCGTTGGACTCTCTTCAGGACCATCATTTAGGTATTTGATCGTTGGACTCTCTTCAGGACCATCATTTAGGTATTTGACCATATATTCTCCAATAGACTTCAACCACTAACACTTGGCATCGACGGTCCAGAATTTATTGTCTAACCCTTCGATAGATCAACGAATCTCATTGACTCAGAGTATCCCCCATCGAAATCCCATTACAACATTGTACTTGGACACTCTGATGGATTCATCTTCTGAACAATGGTTAAGATCTTCTCGCCACGTGGAATCAACAGATGTAAATCCTTTCGACTCAAAACATGGTTTTTCTTCATAGTAACAGTCTGGTTCAATAATTAACCATTCAAGGTCTCTTTAGGCTCAGTTACTAAGGTTTTACTAGAATTTCCTGGGTCCTCACCTTCACTCTGTGACCAACTAGGAATCCCTACTTCAAAACCCAGTTAAATATTTGCATCCTGCAAGCTTTCCATTTCAAGGAAGGAGGTTTCACTGGGTTAAGGCTCTCTAATATACACAGAGACCTTCCCAAGTACCAGGGAACTTCTACCATCATTCTTCTAGTGAATATTTATATCTTGCAAGATTTCCATTCAAAGGATTGCAGTTTCACAAGGTTATGCCTGATATTATCACCACTCACTTAATAATTCATGTTTACCTTGTTTGATAGAAAAAAAAATCATACATAATCCATTTTACTCAAAAATTAAACCAGTCATTCATTTAATCACATCCATCATATAAATAATAAATCCATCATATAAATAATAAACATGTTATTTTCATCTTCAACATGCATAAGACACATGATAGAACACTTATATGTTCAATGCAGGGTTTAACAAACCAACTGAATGAGAGAGGAAGCCTTTCCTCCCAACCATAGGTTATGATGTAATATTCCTTTCTATAGCAATCCACCCCCGTACCAAGCCATGATAACACTAGGAGACTAATTCAATTGATCTACAAAATTTTCCACTGAAAAGGACAGAATTTTCCCTCTTCCCACTGAGATTAGGACCCCCATGATTTTATGTAATAGCCGAATAATTTAAACAACCAATTAGTTTATACTTAGTAGTACATCTTAGGACAATCAGATTATCAATTTAATTATAATTAATGATCCTTTACATTTATTTAAGCAGGGTCATTACATTTTATCAGGAACCTTCACAATTGGATTTCCTCTACACAAGGGAGTCCATTCTCTGCTACACGGTCCTTCGGTGACCTTCCCTTACCAGTGTCATTTTTGGTCTAGTCGGTAGCAAGTCACAATCCTTTGTTTCTCTAGTTTGGATATGGTTCTTCTCTACTCTAGGGTGACCATTAATTTCTTGGGTAAGCTTCCTATTTGTCTCAAGGAAAACTTCCCAACTACTCTCTTACTCATAGTTGTGCACGTGGGTCTCTCTACTCACTGCATCATCTATTTGTGAGTATGTAATTCACTCTGCAATAGTTGTTCTCTGTGATAATCCATATACATATTCTCATGTTGTTGTAATCTTCATGAGTACGTTCTCTCATGTTTCCTTTCCTTCTCCTTTGTTTCCAGCCGCTCTCTTCCAATTTCTGTGGTCACTCCCTTACGTGATGTTTTCCACCTTTGGTCTCTTCTTCCACCCATTCCTTGGGATTCTTGTGGCCTATTGTCAGATGTAACCTCATGTCAGGATCCTGAGTTTGAAGGGAAAACTCAAGTACATCCTTCTATCTTGGGTTCCAGTTGACCCTTCATCCTTCCAAGTACCAAATCTATCTATAGTTATAACTTGTCAACCACCCAATATTGATCTCCATAATTGGTCACGTGGTCTCATGCACTCAATGTACATTGGTAGGTGATCTATTCAATGTTTTGCAGGTGTAGGATGAAATTTAAAGCAAGCTTCCTATTTTCTTCATTGAAACCTCTCAGTTCCACCTCGCCAGTCCCAATTTTGGTATCATGGCTAGTACTCGAGGATTCCTTTCCTAGTCAATTTTCTGGTATATTTATTAAGCATACAAATAATTACAACATTCATAATCACATTACATGAATTCTTTTCATAATTAAATTCATGGAGGAAAAAAGGGTGTTATATTCCCCTCGCCCTTAAAGAAACACCATCCTCGGTGTTTAAAACACCATGTATGTATAATTTATACAGAAAAAAAAGGGTAGTCCACTCTCATGTCATCTTCTAGCTCCCATGTAACCTCATCAGCTTCAAAGTGCTTCCATTTCACCTTGACATGTATAAGGGATTGGTTCTGGAGCGATGCTTCTCTCCTATCCAGGATATGTTGAGGTTCAGGTTGGAACTCTCCCTTTGGTTCCACCTGTATCACAATCCAATCAATGACATGATTAGAATCATGAACATATTTCTTTAAAAAAGATACATGGAACACATTGTGAGCTCTAATTGCAGGTGGCAGGGCAAGTCTATATGTTATAATCCCCACTCTTTCCAGGACTTCAAACGGTCCACAATAGTCGGGTGCTAACTTAGCACAAGTCTCCATCCTTAGGAAGATACTCTTGGGTTTCACCTTGAGATACACATGATCTCCCACCTTGAACCCTTTATGAGTTATCTTGCTATCTGCATAGCTCTTTTGTCTATCATGGGCTACCTTCAAACTTTGTCTTATCTTAGTCATTGCTTGTTCCATTTCCTTTAACAACTTTTGTTCGGGTGTGATTTCATCCACTAGACAATCCTGGATAATTGGAACTCTATATTTCCTTCCATACAAAGCCTCAAAGGGGCTCATTTTCAATGACTCTTGATAACCATTGTTATAGGAAAATTCTACCAGGGGTAGGACATATTCCTCTCATTGCTTGGGCTAATTCATAGCATGCATCCTCAACATGTCTTCCAATACTATGTTCACCCTTTCAATATAACCATCTATTTGAGGATTGTAAGTAGTGTTAAATTCCAACTGCATTTGCAATCCTGCAAACAAGCCTTTCCAAAAATTCAAAGTGAACTTAGCACCTTTGTCTGAAATTATAGTCTCAGAACCCATACAATCTGAAAACGTCCTTCATAAAAAGGTCAGCAACATCTATAGCCTTAAAAGTAGACTTGATGGGAATAAAGTGAGATTCCTTGCTTAGATTATCCACTACTACCATGATTGCATCATGTTGTCTAACTATCCTTGGAAATTTAGTAATAAAATCCATGGAGATTGTCTCCCATTTCCATTCTAGAATTTGCAATGGTTGTAATAGTCCTGCAGGGTGTCTATGTTCAACCTTGAATTTTTGACAATCCAAACACTTGGTAATATATTCAGCAGTGTTCTGCTTCATTCTTGGCCAGTAATACAACTACCTCACTATTGTTATCATTTTATGATAACCTGGATGACCTACATAAGGTCTCTTATGGAATTCATCCATGATCAGTTGTTTCAGTTTTATTGAGTCAGGAACATACAACCTGTTGTTTTACAGTAATAATTTATCAGTTGTAATTTGATACCCTTCATACTTTTTCTCACTAGATTCTTTATACAGTCCATGTAGCTTGTCTAGCATTCAACCATGGTTGATAAAATAAATATTTTAGACCACAATATTATGTCATCAAGACAAATCTTCTTCCGATAAAGTAATGTCTCCACATATTCAACACATGCATAATTGTTGCAAGTTATAGTTCATAGGTGACATACCATTGCTCATGCTCATTTAGTTTTCCTGAATCATAATATATCACTTACCTTTCCTGCATAAGAAATCCACCAAGTCCTTCTTTGCAAGCATCAGTGCAAACCAAGAAATCCTTTTCAGGGTCTGCAATATTCAAAATAGGGGCATTGGTCAAGAGATGCTTCAACTGTTGAAAGTTGGCTTCGCACTCTGTTGACCATACAAATTTCTTCCCCTTTGTCTGCAATGAAGTAATGGGATGTCCAATCTTGGAAAATCCCTTAATAAAACTCCTATAATATCCATCTAATCATATGAATGACCTTACCTCTATCACATTTAGAGGGGAAGGTCAATCTATGATTTCCTTGATCTTATCAGGATTTGTTACCACTCCCTCTGTTGAGATTATGTGGCATAAATATTAGATTTCCTTCTGAAATAAGTCACACTTGTTGAACTTAGGATACATTTGGTGATATCTCAGCACTTGTAATGCCATCCTAATATTCTCTTCATGCTCTTTCTTAGTCTTAGAATACACCAAGATATCATCCACAGACACCAATATAAATTTATCCAAGTACTTGTTGATAACATTATTCATTAAGCACATGAAAGTGGTTGGTGCATAAGTCAACCCAAATGGTACTACTATGAACTCATAGTGTCCATATCTCATTCTAAAAGATATATTGTGAATGTATTCATCCTTAATACTGACTTGGTGATATCCAGATCTCAAGTCAATCTTGGAGAAAATTGTATCTCCTCTTAGCTAATCAAAAAGATCATCAATCCTAGGTAATGGATACTTATTCTTGATGGTCATCTTATTTAACTACATGTATTTGATGCACAACCTCAGTGTACCATCCTTTTCCTTTACCAATAACACTTGTTCTCCCCACGGGAATACACTCGGCCTAATATACCCCCTATCCAACGCCTCTATCAATTGGACTTTCAACTGCACCAATTCTGGTGTGCTCATTCTATAGGGAACTTTTGATGTTGTTACTGCTCCAGTCATAAGATCTATTGAAACACAAAAATCTCTCTTTGGAGGAATTCCAGGTACCTCCTCTGGAAATACATCCTTAAATTGTTAAAATCCAAATACTTGCATACAGAAATACCACAAAGATTCAGAGGACAATATAAAAAACCACAACTTTATTATAGAAACGCTTGAGGTAAGGTAACACCATACAGTGGATCCTATTATGGAAGGGATCCTCTCCTGTTCACTT
>CBVK0101622584.1:0-12524 GCA_900067695.1 Picea abies | reverse complement strand
GTTCTTAGTGTGAACAAGGGGCCCTTTACGGCACCCTTTGGTCCTTGACCAGCTCCCCATTTGGATTTTTCTCAGATATGAACATCAAATCAAGTTGGGATCTGCTCCATAAGTGGTTGGGGGGGCGAAAAGAACCATAGATGCATTGTTCACAGGAGTGTGCATATTTTATCATACACATTCGTGCATTTGGCGCATTGTGTGCTCTATGGGATTTGTTGGCCCACACATTGTACGTGCGCTTCCTTTAGTGAGTTTGCGCAAGTCAATTTTTTCCCAATTGTATAGTTTTTTCCTTTTGAAATACATTTTGGTGCTTTAGGTGAACTAATTTTTTTTTGTGTTGTTGTATTTATGTAACCATTTGTGTGCAATGTTGCAGACGAAATTTCAGTGATAACAAGGATGATGTGGGCAGTTCCATGTGACATAGTGATATGGCAGTTCTAGGTAAAATTCTATTAGAAATATGAATGCCACATTTTAGGTGGCAATGTTTCCATGTGGTAGGTGGTGATGGTGTCATGTTTCATGCATAGACGATGTCATGTGTCAAGAGGATTTGTCACATGTAGATGAAAATACGAGAATATATGGGTCTTTCATCAAAGCTTGAAATTTTGGCAAGGTCATGTGTCGGCCAAAAATTTTGACAATGATATAGGTATAGGTGACATGATGAGATTCGTTGGTATGTTATTGGGAGAGAGAGATATCCATCATCTATTTCCTTGAGATTCTCTCGAGGGAGGTGGATGTCATGATGATGTGAGGGTGCCAACATGGAATTTAGTGTGGATGAATAGTGAAAATTTTCACTACGTGATTAGTCGACAAGGAAAAGTGATGCTGGAACATCGCTCCACCTCACCAAATGAGCCAGCATGCAGACACGTAATGGATAAAAGGAGAGGCACCGACCCTCCCATTTTTTTTCTTAAAATTTGAAATATGATTCAATACAGATTTTCATGTTGAAAGGTTGTAAGAGCCAGGCCATGCCTTTGTACATGTAGTGGATAGGGTTGCCTTAAATGGTTGTGTGTAGCAGGTCTAGGTCATATTCAGGTCTGGACATTCATTTATGGAATGTAACCATAGATGTACGGTGTCGTAATTGAGACAGTGATGGCACTAAGGAGGTGAAGAGGATAAGATCATAGAGCCCTCATTTTGTATTTAGGAGACTTGAGAGAGAGATCTCGGATAGAGAGATTATTAGGAGACTTAGGAAGTAGCATAGTTCTGAGAGAGATCTTGAGAGAACTGGGACTCCATTACAGTCTAGTTTTTCTAAACATCTATATAGACACAAAAAGATAATAGAAAAGCATTTTTTCCTGCATATCATGTGTTTGTGTGTTTTCATGAATGAATGTTGTGGATGTGTGATAAGTTTCATTTTCATTAGGATATATACTTGTTTTATCTTCATTGAGTTTTATAATATCATTCTGGATGCTTTAGGCTGTGAAGGAGTGCACAACAGAACATTTGAGGTTCTGTAGCCAATGCAAGGAGTGTGCATCTGAATTATATGAAATCATAAAAGAATGTGCCAGGAGGGAGCACTAGAGTGATTAGAGACCCAAGAGGAACCTCAAGTCTACTGAATACCTTAGAGGGGAGACTATGCAGAAGAGGCACAAAGAAGCAGAGTTACTGAGAACTCTGTAGATCTTTTCCAGGAGGGCATTGCGTGAGTCCAAGTGTGTAGAGAAGGAACTCTATGTTGAGTTTAGGGAGAAACAGAGTTACTGAACACTCTGTAAGGAGAAGATATGCAATGTGTGCATCGAGCCAGGAGAACACCAGGAGGTGAGAATAATTTCTTATCAAGAAATCCTTCAGATTTGAGTTTAACAAAATCCTAGAAGTGCAAAGAGTGTGTGGGAGATCGAAATATTCAAAGAGAAAGCTTAGAAGGGATAATGCAAGGAATGCATGAGTGAAAAACTTATTTTAATTCCAAAAGCTCAAAAGGGATAATGCTTGCAAGAGCGTAAGCGAGACCCAATATAGTTGGGTTCACACGAGAAAGTTCAAAGGCCGAAACCTTTGAGTGCAAACAAAATCTTCAAAAGACAAAAGAAGTCAAAAGATCGGGAGGTGGAGAGACAAAAACCATCTGATTTGGTTGTAAGGAGGAGTCTGGACCACTAGATCAACGTCCAGTGAACAGAGGAAGCGCAGAGAAGAAGAACATATCTCCAGCATTGGATCTGAGTGAAGAGGGTCGATAGTCGTCTCATCAACCTAAAGTGCACAGGTTTTAACCCTTTTGTACACATGGACACTGGTCAAATCTTGAGGATTGATATTGTTGAAGGTTGAAGAGCCGGAGAGCCAAAGTATAATCTCAACCATTCGATCATTCGAAGGAGATCTAAGTCGTTAGATCAACCAAAGGAAATATCAGGCATCGAATCGACAAAGAGAATCTGGACCGTCAGATATTGTGAGCTCGAGAGGAGGAAAGCTTGAGACTTGAAACTCCTGAAGCGCAAATAGATGAAGATTCGAGAGTTGTCGATCTACGAGGGGACACTTGTCGACAGATCATGAGATCTGAGAAAATTGTATTGAACCTCTAAGTTCAGATTTGAGATTCATGAAGCCTGAAGAGACAAAGCAGATCTGAGCCTTTAGATCACCTGAAGTGAATCTGAGCCGTTAGACTAGGAGAGGAAATGAGGTGAAGATCTAAGCACTTTGGGTATAGTTCTGGAGCAATTTATAGCCACTAGATGCATGGGAGATGTGGAGAAAATCCATGTACTCTGGGTAAAGTCCCAAAGTAAACCTTAGATATTGATCTGAAGAGGACACGTGTCAATGGATTATAGCCTCAAGATAGAAGTCATTAGAGGAAGGCGAGGTTTGACATTTGATATTTCTAAAGCCCGAAAATCCAAAATGATGAGAGTCGTCGATGTGAAGGTGGACACGTGGTAGCAGATATAGAAATCTGGAAGAAAAGCGAAGGAGGAAAAGGTCTGGAAACTAGGAGAATATTTTGATCTTTGATAGAGGAGGGAATCATAGGACCGTTGATCTGGTTGAGGAGACCAAAGTCCCAAAATCTGGACTCATGGAGGAGATCCTGATCATAGGTTCAAGGAGACATTTGGAAGCAGATCGTTAACTGCAAAAGATTGGAGTACAGAGAGTAGTGAGGTTTGATCTTTCAAACGCCCGAAACCCGGAATCATGAAGGTGATCTAGACCGTTAATCGAGAAGTGGCCGATCTGGTCCGTAGATGTTAAAGGAGCATATCTGAGCCCTTGGTTCAGAAAATATCATCAATATTGTGAGATCGACGATCCCATAGCATATCATGGATAGGCGTTGTGTGGAACTTAATGGTCATAGCTCGAAGACACATGTGAATAAAGGGGATTCGATAGAATTCGTTGATCACGGATCATCGTCGAAAGTGAGAAATCAATGGACGGGAAGGATTGTGGGGCCAAGACATGCTTGGATGTTAATTTTCCTTGAGCGGGCCTTAATTAGAACCATGATATTCACAAATGGATACGTGGCAGCACGAGAAGGATTGCATGGCGAAAAGCGGGTTGGTTTGAAACTACTCTTGTCACACCCACAATCACACATTAGCGCAAGGACACGGCCCAAGGTCATATGAAGGAGGGGCTAACACCAAAGGGGATTACACCTGAACTAGTGTTTTGGGAGTGCACAGAAATTAGCCCCACCTGAACTAGTGTTTTGGGAGTGCACAGAAATTAGCCCGTGGGTCTGACAGACCTACGCATAAAAGGATAAAATGACCTGTCTATATTTGATTTGGGTTCAAAGAGGAACCTGAGGAGTCAATTCGACTCTGCAGTTAGAAATATCCTAGACCAAGAGGTCGCAGAACCTCAGGAGGGTAGGGGGGTTGGATCAGGTGGTATCATAGCACAGATTATTTATTTTTGTAGTGAAGAGAAGAGAAAGGATCTACTTTGATAAACACAATTAGGTGGTATCAGAGATTTTAATTTTTCTTGTAGACAATAGGAAAAGGGTGAGACGGTGAAAGGAGATGACCTGATTACATCAGGTGGTATCAGAAACATAAATATTCCTGTAGACAATGGGTGAAAGGAAGGTAGAGTGTTGATGCTCTATAAAATGTTGTTGCACGGGCATGACAGAAGAAAAAATTTAAACAACCAGGTGAGTTGTGAGAGAATATGGAGATGCTCTCGAAAAATTTAAACAACCAGGTGAGTTGTGAGAGAATATGGAGATGCTCTCGGATGTAGAGTAATCCATAGGCTTGTGAGGAGGGAAGGTACAAGGTGTAAATGGCTATTGAAGGCCATGAGCGTGGTCGAAGAGAAGGCGGAAATCATAAATGAAATCCAGAGATGGGTCTGGAGATCAATAATATAAGAGCAAGGATGGAACAACTAGAATTGAAGATGCAACAAGAGGCAAAGGTACACTAGAGATATTAATGTCCTCTAAACAGGAAGGTAAAATGGCATGTTCAGAAGTTTTTGGCCAGAAAGAAATAACAAGGGTTGAGAAGGTGGTTGAGACACGCTGAAAACCTTAGTGACACAAAGGAAGAAATGATTCACATCTATGAACCAAAGAAAAGAATACACCTCAGTGATGAGGAGGAGGTGAGATCAGATGAAGATCTCGTAAACTGTCGAGTGGGTAGAAATGGAATTTTGAGTTTCCAGGTGGGCAATGGAAAACGATCAGTGGAAAGTCTTATATACTGTTAGGGGAGAAGTAAAGAAAGTTCAAGTTGACATGTAGGGAATGAGATGGGATCAATTGATCTCATAGACTTCCATGTGGGAAGAAGAGAAATCCCAAATTTCTAGGTGGGCAAGGGGAAAGAGATGAGATTGTCTGAGAGTCTCACAGACTCTATTGAGAGTTCATATCAGAAAGGAGTGTTTATTGATAAAGATTCATGTGGATTTGTAGACCCTTTGAATGAATAATATGAGAAGTTAAATACTCTCTCTATCCAAAAGGAGGATCAGAGGAGCATTCTGATTATTGAGGGAATTCAGATATTCCTACCAGATAGCCCAGGCAAGGCCAGAGCATGTGTTGCAGATGCAATGACAAAAGAAGGAGAGCTAGAAGTGAATGCCATGATGAAAAAGAAGATATTAGAAGCTTCCCAAGGATAAGAGGAAGAAATGGATTAGACAATGATGTCTACCCCAGCAGAAGGATAAGAGAATTCAAAAGAATGGCTCAAAATTTTCAACCAGGAAGCTAAACTAGAGATATCTGCAACAATGGAGCCTGCAGCAAAAAGAGAAACATAAAGCATAGACCTTGTTGATCTGTATGCATAATTGGAATCCCTAGAGATAAGGGTAATGGTGCAAATCCATCACATCCATCAGATCACATTGGAGACAAATGGAGGAGAATACCAGTCAGAGGAGCAGCTGGAAGAAGTTGGACTTGAACCAATGCAAGAGGAGCTGGAAGAAGCCGATCTGTCTGAGGAGGAAGATGAGAGGCAGCTCAGATATTAAACTGTGGAACTGGATTCTACATCAGAGTGGAAAATTAGTGCCACAAGATTAATTAAAGACAGCATGGGAAATCAATTCGATCCACCCACTAATAAGGAAGAGTTGCAACTGAGAAGACTGCATAAGAAGAGCCAACCACTGGAGCAGTTGGACAGGGTGTTAGAGGAGATCAAGAAGATGATATTGAGGTTAGCACAAGAAGCAGTCAACAAAGGGAAGATGAATAGAGGATATCCTGCCATAGAATCCAGAAAGAAGAAGAAGAAGATGCAACAACAATAGTGACATAGCTGGAGAGGAGCAAGAGGATAGCTCCAGAAGAGAGTTTGGGATCCAGGAGGATTTCAACACTGGAGAAGAGGATCTCATGAGTAGGATCTCATGTTTTTCCTAGCAATGGAGTATGATGCAGGATCATCGCTTCACCTCGGAAAATGATCCAGCACGAATACACGCAATGGAGAAAGGGAGATGCACCGACCGTCCCATTATTTTTTTTAAAATTTGAAATATGATTCAATATGGATTTTCGTGTTGAAAGGATATAAGAGCCAGGCCATGCCTTTGTACAGGTAGTGGATAGTGTTTCCTTAAATGGTCACCTGTATCAGGTCCAGATCGTAGTCAGGTCTAGACATTCATTTATGGAATGTAGTCGTAGAGGTATGATGTCATAAAAAAGACAGTGATGGCACTAAGGCAATTAAGAGGATAAGCTCGTAGAGCCCTCGTTTTGTACTTAGGAGACTTGAGAGAGAGATCTCAGGTAGAGAGAGTCTTAGGATACTTAGGAAGTAGAATATTTTGGAGAGAGAGCTTGAGAGAACTGGGACTCTGTTACAGTCCAGTTTTTGTAAGCATCTGTATAGACACACAGAGATAATAGAAAATAAGTTCTTCTTGCATATCATGTGTTTGTGTATTTTCATAAATGAATGTTGTGGATGTGTGGTAAGTTTCATTTGCAGTGGGAGATAGTCTTATTTTATCTTCATTGAGTTTTATAATATTGTTATGTATTCTTTAGGCTATGCAAGGAGTGCACAATAGAACATTTGAGGTTCTGTAGCCAGTGAAAGGAGTGGGCATCTAAATTCTACGGAATCAAAAAAGAATGTGCCAGGAGGGTGTACCAGAGAGATCACAAACCCAAGAGGAAACTCAAGGCTATTGAATACTTTAGAGGGGAGACTGTGCAGAAGAAGCACAAAGAAGCAGAGTTACTAAGAACTCTGTAGAGCTCTTCCAGGAGGGAATCGAGCGAGAAAAATAGTACATAGAAGAAAATTTGTGTTGAGTTTGGGGAGAAACAAAGTTATTTAATACTCTGTAAGGAGAATCTCTGTAAAGTGTGCATCGAGCCAGGATAACGCCAGGAGGGAGAGAAGAATTTCTTGTCAAGAAATCCTTTGGATCCGAGTTTAACGAAATCCCAAAATCGAAAAGATTATGTGGGAGATCAGAATCTTCGATGAGATCAAGATCAGAAGGGATAATGCTATGAATGCATGAGTGACAGACTTATTCTAAGTTCAAAATCTCAGAAGAGATAATGCTTGCAAGAGCGTAAGAGAGACCTAAGATAGCCGGGTTTGTAGGAGAAAGTTCAAAGGATGAAACCTTTGAATGCAAAATAAGTCTTCAAAATACATAAGAAGTCGAAAGCTCAGGAGGAGGAGTGACAACAACCATCAAATTTGGTTTTAAGGAGGAGTTTGGACCATTAGATCAATGTCCAACTAACAGAGGAAGTGTAGAGGAGAAGAACGGATCTCCAACATTGGATCTGAGCATGAAGGTTCGATAGTCGTCTGATCAAGGTGAAGTGCACAGATTTTAACCCTTGTGTACATAGGGAGGCTGGTCAAAGCTTGAGGATTGATATTGCTAAAGGCCGAAGAGCCAGAGAGCCGAAGTATAATCTCAACCAGTCAATCAATCAAAGGATCTCTGAGCCATTAGATCATCTGAAGGAAATCGCGGGCCTCGGATCGGCCAAGAGAATTTGGACCATCAGATATCGTGAGTTCAAGAAAAGGCAATTTTGATACTTGAAACTCCCCAAGCGTGAATAGTCGAAGAGCTGAGAGTCATCGATGTGCGAGGGGACGCTTGTTAATAGATCGTGAACTACAGGAAAATTGTATTGAACCTCTAAGGTTATATTTGATATTCACAAAGCTCGAAGAGCCGAAGCATATCCGAGTCATTAGATAACTTGAAGTGAATCTGAGCCATCAGACTAGGAGAGGAGATGTGGTGAAGATCTGAGTACTTTGGGTAAAGTTTTGGAGCGATTTATAGCCGTCGGTTGAAGGGGATATAGTCGTTGATCCAAAGAGGACACTTGTTAGTGGATTACAACCTCCAGATAGAATTCATTGGAGGAAGGCGAGGTTTGACATTTGATATTTCTGAAGACTGAAAATATGAAACGACAAGATTCGTCAATGTGAAGGTGGACATGTGGAAAAATATCTTCCACTCCAGAAGATAACTAGTCAGTAGTGGCAAGGATTTGAGAACTAAAAGTCTTGACGGCCGGACTCACGAAGGAGATCCTGACCGTAGGTTTAGGGAGATTGCTGGAAACAGATCGTTAACTCCAGAAGATTGGATTACGGAGAGTAGCGAGGTTTGATATTTCAAACTCCTGAAACCTAGATTCACAAAGGTGATATCGACTGTTGATTGAGAAGGGGAAGATCTGGTCTGTAGATGTGAAAGGTGCAGATCTGAGCCGTCAGCTTAGACAATATCATCAAGATCGTGAGATCGACGATCTCATAGCATATCGGAGACAAGAGTTGTGCGGACTTTAAAGGTCATAGCCCGAGGACACATGTGAAGAAAGGGGATTCGATAGAATCCATTGATCACGGATCATCATCGAAAGCGAGAAATCGATGGACGGGAAGGATTGCGAGGCCGGGACATGCTTGAACATTAATTTTCCTTGAGTGAGCCGCAATTAGAATCACGGTATTCACAAATGGATACATGGAAACATGAGGAGGATTGCGGGGAGAAAAGTGGGTTGGTTTGAAACCACTCTTGTCATGCCCGCAATCATGCATTAGCATAAGGACATGACCTAGGGTCATATGAAGGAGGGGCTAATGCCAAAGGCACTTACGCCTGAACTATTGTTTTAGGAGTGTGAGAAAATTATCCTGTGGGTCTGACAGACCTGCACACAGAAGGAAAAAGGGACCTGTGTATATTTGATTTGGGTTCAAAGAGGAACCCAAGGAGTTGATTTGACTCTATAGTTAGAAATATCCTAAGCTAGGAGGTCGCAGAACCCCATGAGGGTAGGGGGGCTACATCAAGGAGGAGCAACAGTGACCGTCGGATCTCAAAGCATTGTGGACCATTAATCTAGTAAGCAGGGATTTAGGGTTCGAGTCTTGGAAGAAAGGCATGAGTTGATGTCTGATGTCGCGAAGAATGAAATCCTAAAATACAAAAGGTGATCACAGTCATTGATCAAGGAAGGATTGTGGGCCATTCATCTGACACAAGTGAAAGTTTGGGAATCGAAAGAAGGGAGGTGAGACAACTTTTGACATTGTGAAGCGCGTAGTAGTGAAATGCAAAGAGGAGATCTCGATCGTTGGATGTTAGGAACCAAACATCAATATAGCATAGAAAATCCTCAATAAAAGTAAGGCTATTGAATACTTTAGAGGGGAGACTGTGCAGAAGAAGCATAGAGAATCAGAGTTACTAAGAAATCTGTAGAGATCTTCCAGGAGGGCATCGAGTGAGTGCAAGAATGCACAGAAGGAGCTCTGTGTTGAGTTTGAGGAGAAATATATTTACTGAACACTCTGTAAGGAGAAGATCTAGAAAGTTTGCATCGAGCTAGGAGAACGCCAGGAGGGAGAGAAGCATTTCTTGTCAATAAATCCTTCGGATCTGAGTTTAATGAAATCCCAGAAGCATAAGGAGTGCATGGGAGATCGAAATCTTCAAGGAGAAAGGTCATAAGGGATAACTCAAGGAATGCGTGAGTGAAATACTTATGTTAAGTCCAAAAGATAAGAAGAGATAAAAATTTCAAGAGTGTAAGTGAGACCCAAGATAGTCGGGTTCGTAGGAGAAAGTTCAAAGGCCAAAACCTTTGAATGTGGACTAAATATTCAAAAGACAGAAGAATTTGAAATATCGAGAGGAGGAGCGACAAAAACCATTAGATTTGGTTGTAAGGAGGAGTCTGGACCGTTAGATAAACATTCAGTGAACAAAGGAAGCACATAAAAGAAGAACATATCTCCAGCATTAGATTTGAGCGCAGGGGGTCGACAGATGTCTGATCAAGGTGAAGTACAAGGGTTTTAACCCTTGTGTACATAGTGAGACTGGTCAAATATTGAGGATTGAGATTGTCGAAGGTTGAAGAGCTGGAGAGCCGAAGTATAATATCAACCATTCTATCATTCGAAGGAGATCTGAGTCGTTAGATTGTTCGACGGAAATATCAAGCATCAGATTGACCAAAAGAATCCGGACCATCAAATATCATGATTTCAGGAGGAGGTGAATTTGAGACTTGAAATTCCCGAAGTGTGAATAGTCGAAGATACGAGAGTCGTCGATCTACGAGGGGACACTTGTCAATAGATTGTGAGCTCTGGGAAAATTTTATTGAACCTCTAAGTTGAGATTTGAGATTTGCGAAGCTCGAAGATGATCTGAGCCGTTAAATCACCCAAAGTGAATCTGAGCCGTTGAACTAGGAGAGGAGATGTGGGAAATATCTGATCACTCCATGTAAAGATCTGGAGAAATTTATAGATGTCAGATGCAAGGGAGACATGGAGAAAATTCATGTACTCTGGGTAAATTTTTGAATTAAACCTTAGTCGTTGATATGAATAAGACACGCGTCAATAGATTATAGCCTACAGATAGAATTCATTAGAGGAAGGAAAGGTTTGACATTTGATATTTTTGAAGCCTGAAAATTCGAAACGACGAGATTCGTTGATGTGAAGGTGGACACCTAGCAGTAGATCTAGAACTCCATAAGAAAAGAAAAAGAGGAAAAGGTTCAAAAACCTAGAGAAGATTTCAATTGTCAATCAAGGAGGAAATCGTAGGACCATTGATTTAGTTGAGGAGACAAAAGTCCCAAAATCTAGACTCACAAAGGATATCCTGACCATAGGTTCAGGGAGACAGCTAACAATAAATCGTTAACTCCGGAAGATTGGAGTACATAGAGTAGCGAGGTTTGAGATTTCAAATGCCCGAAGCCCGAAATCATGAAGGTGATCTTGATTGTTGATCGAAAAGGGGAAGATATAGTCCATAGATGTGAAAGGCACAGATCTGAGCCGTTAGTTCAGACAAGATAATCAAGATCGTGAGATCGATGATCCCATAGCATATCAGGGAAAGGTGTTGAGTGGAATTTAAAGGTCATAGCCCAAGGACACATGTGAAGAAAGGGGATTTGATAACAATCGTTGATCACAGATCATTGTCGAAAGTGAGAAATCGATGGATGGGAAGGATTGTGGGGCTAGGACATGCTCAGATGTTAATTTTCCTTGGGCGAGACGCAATTAGAACCACAATATTCACATATGGATAAGTTGCATCACGAGGAGGATTGCGGGTCCAAAAGCGGGCTGGTTTGAAACCACTCGTGTCGCTCCCGCAATCGCGCATTAGCATAAGGACACAACCCAAGTTCATATGAAGGAGGGGATAACACCAAAGGGGCTTACGCCTGAACTAGTGTTTTGGGAGCGCATGAAAATTATTCCGTGGGTCTGACAGACCTGCGCACAGAAGGAAAAATGAACCTGTGTATATTTGATTTAGGTTCAAAGAGGAAGCTAAGGAGTCAATTCGACTCTACAGTTAGAAAGATCCTAGACTGGGAGGTTGCAGAACCCCGGGAGGGAAGTGGGGCTGCATCAAAAAGTGGATCCTGTTAGATGAGGAGGTCCTTTAGGGATTTATTTTATTTCAAGATGTTAGATTTTCAAACCAGTGAATTTGGAACATTGATCCAGGAATAATGTTGTTAGGGTTCAAAGGGGACCTGTTAGGAGTTGTTAAGAAAATACAACAATGATGAAAGCAAGAGTGATCTGGGTTGTTGGTCGGGGTGGTATATAGAAACAGTTTGAATTTTTGATTTATCATGCCTACCACCATCGTCTTGGGAGGTGAGAAGCGGGTGAGAAATTAATCGTTTTACAAGGTCGTCGACTTACTCAAAGTCATAGGATGATCGAAATGACGACCGTTGGATCTAGGATAGGCCTGATTAATGGATGATCATCGGAACTTATTTTTTTGGGTCTTTTTAACTTGTGGGAGTAAAATATGAATGACAAGAATGTGAGGATTCATGGGATGACAACCATGGATCAACAAACTGTGTGGCAAGTTCCATGTCGGATCCATGACTATGCCATGTCGAATGACACATGGTATAGGAATCCATGTGGATGCCACCTAGACATGACATTTCATTTGGCCAATGAGGTCCAATTACTTTGGAAAGCCATGAATTTTGATCAATACCTTTGTTTGGAGCATGGAGATAGTTGTTGGAAATATCTTGACAAGCAGAAGACAATGGTGCCCTTGAGAAGAGATTTTTTATGATTGAGAAAATGATAATTTTTACTACCTCGACCCTTAAAAGGGTACTTAGTGTGTTGATTGTGTTACAAAGTGGTATCACAGTAGGATACAACACTAGGCTTGGATGGGCCAGAGATCAATGAAGGACTGGTATAAGAAGGGAGATATTATCATTTTTAGAATAATTTATCAGCGATAAAAGATAAATTATTCATGTGTATTAACTCCTTGAGGAGAAGGAATACTAATTGAAACATTAATTTGCACAGCCGCACTCCTCGGAGCACGTCCGCTCTCACAGGATATTCTTCTTCAGGAGGTTCTTCTATTTCCCTATCAGGAAATCTGCACCCCACAGATTCTCTTCAGCGCGACTCCCCTTTGTTCAC
>CBVK0101622576.1:0-18693 GCA_900067695.1 Picea abies | reverse complement strand
AGCCTACGGTTGGGTGGAAACAAGCACCCCTCTCAGTAGTTGCAATCACACCTGGTGTTATTTCTGATAAGTTTTTTATATCCTATATCTTGAAGTTTATATGCTGATATGTGTGTTCATAGTCTGTGCAATTTATGAATGGTTTGAGCATAAGACTGTCTGTGTGGTGTTTTGACCAGAAATGGTGGTTGCATGCTTATAATGGAAAGACCACGTATGGCTTATGTTTTACGAATTTCTATTTATATGCTTACCGATCTAAGTCGAACTTCAAGTCTGCTCTCAGGAGATTGTTCCTGTGTTTGTCCTACTTGATGCCTTGGATAGATTTCCTCCCAAAGGAATCCTTTTGAGACCACTCCCTTACCTTCGAGAAGACCTTCTAGTCTGGTCTTCAAAACCTGGTGTACATTACCTGAGGACTCGAAGAAGGATGTTAAAGGTTAAGTCTCAAAACCTTGTACTAGGAAGAACAGTCCTCATAGACTTCAACATTTTGGCGTTTCGGAACCCCGAGTATCTAGGTGCGAGTTTTATTGCACTCGCGAGTCCCAAAACCCCAACCTGCGAAATCCCGAAACGTGAGTGTGTGGATAAGAGTCGATTGACGGACGAGATCCTATCAGAAGATCTGCGGTCATTCACGACTGTTAGATTGGAAGAAGAAACAAGGGCGTTAAATGCCTAAACCTTTTTCCTTTATCTTCATGAGTAGCAAAAAAATCGGGACCATAGATCCCATGATCCATGGAAGTACCTGGACCATCCATCTATAGAGTACATGTGGCTGCTAGTAAGCGCTTCGGTGTTTTGGCGCCTGGGAAACCAAAGGGAAAGAACCCTTGTCTTCACGACCTGCGAAATCCCGATCACCGAAACCCCGAAATGGCGTGAGGTGTGAATACAGTTAAGGAAAGCTGGGACTTGATTGTGACCATTGATCATCCCGAAAATATCACGACCGTTGATCTTGGCTAAAGGTTGCTGCCGTCCATCGAAGGGACACGTGGCTACCAGTTGATGTTTCGGCATCCGGGAAACCAGAGGGCCAGAAAACCTTGCCCCCTCAAATCGTGAAATCCCGATACACGCTATAATGGAGAGGAGAAGTTCCGAAAGAATATAGACCGTCCATCAGAGGAGATGCATGGTGAGCTGTCAGAGTTTTGGGAAAAGTCCCGAAATCCCATGGACCGTTGGATCCACACTCTTAGGAGCCGTCGATCTCTTACACAAATTCCCATAACAGAATTCAGAGATTTGAATGATAAGGAGTCTTGGAGTCATTGCATTTCGAACTCCCGAGTACCGAGACCCTGAAAGGATCCATACCGTTGGATCAGGGGAGGCTTATGGCCGTCGATCTCCCTTTGGAGGGAAACTTTGGAGACCTCGGAATTTTCGAGGATTTGAATGGGGAAAGGTAGAAGTCATGCATCGCAACTTCTCGAATCGTGAAAATCCGATAAGAGCTTGGATGGCTTAAGCGCATGGACACGGAACAGGGTCACGTGGACAAGACCCCAAGTGAGAAACTTGCCACTCGCTAGCCTTTTCGGGGTTCGACGTTTCACTGTTTCAAGCTACGGGGTTTGCAGAGTCGAAAGACTTGACGTTCTGGTAGCACCAAGTTGCGAAGTGCGAAGAGACACCGTACTGGTTCGGCTTGTGGTCGTGACCCATGATCACATGGAGGTGGACATATGAGGAACTAGCTGACGCTAGGCCCCCTTTAGTATCTCGGGGATTCTGATCCTCGAGAAATCGACGAAAAATTTATTATGCCAGAGTGGGTATGTAACACATTATACTAACATGAAATAGAGTGTAAGAAACACCCTACTAATATTTCTAAAACCCTAAACCACAACAGAAACAAAAACAACTTGGAACAAACACAAAAGTTGACCAAAATCTTTAATTTTTTCTTGTAATCTTGGAAACAAAAAAAACAGTTTCTGGAACCAAAAAACACTTATAAAAGCTCACAAGAGACCCACAAATATCTTATAGTACAAACACACTAACTTCCAGTAGGCTAGGAAGAGAAAAAAAAATTCTTTAGAACATGTACACGACAATGTAGTACAACAACTATGCATGTACGTGACTCCTAAGAGGGAAACCCGCATACACCCTTAAAATCCCCTCCAAAAGAGAGAAAAATGCACTAGAAGGCTTAGGTAGTATTGTACATACTCAAAGAGTGGTGAAAACAGGCTCAAAACACACAAAAAAGTTTCAACATAAAATAAAAAAGGCAAGTACCCTTAACCACCCAAAAAGGGAGAATCCCTAGTATGGTCGCCAATTATGTTACAGGAAATTACTCCCTATGTTATTTGGGTCACAACCACAATAGATCAAAACCCAAAGAAACTTGTCTCAAACTCTAATCAAACAATCAATTGGGAATAACTACCTATGATAACTAAGTTTCAGGAAAAGGGAAGAAGAGTGCACTTGGAGTCCTACATTTGGAGTAGATCACATTTGATGTCTTTTGCTATGGATTTCCTTCTCAAAAACCCTATGAAAGTCCCGCAGACAAAGAAAGATGCAGTTGAAAGAAAGTAGTTATCTGCTAGCTAACTAATTGTAAATAGTTTAGATTCAATTTTAGATTCAAAACAACATACATATAATATCATCATAATCATAAATCAACACAAAAAATCAAACGAGAATGGAAGTTATTTCATTAGACTAATCCATGTAGCTCATTGGTACCAAGTACGCACATCCATCCATCCTAATGGAAGATGCAGATAATGTCCAATTGCTACCTTGCTACCCTAATCTTGATCTTTATCACACCTTTGGTGCCATGTGATTGTTGCTCGATCCTGATATCGTCCTGCAATGCTAGTATGCCTCTGTTGACCTCTTGATTGGTTTCCTTTCTAGTGCAATGTTGGTCCATAATAAGAGTGTTGATGCTCATGCCCTTGCCTTGATGGATATTATTTATCCATGTGGTGTGGATGGAAATATCCAACAACTTTAACAATCAATTCTTCCTTCTTTAACTCTTCAATATGGTGTTCCTTTGAGTCATTGATCTCTGTGGCTTCTTTATTGTGTCCTTCCTGGGGTTTGGCTTCATGTCCTTATGTAGACTCTGTCTCTTATTCAACTTCGAATTATGCAACAACTTCTTTGTTTTCCCCCATGGGCCCTTCTTTATTAATAAGAGACACATCTTGCAATATAATTTTCTTTTTCTTATACCAAAGCTTGATAAACTTCTTTGCCACATTGACATTAAATGTACCATTGATTCCATCCAAGTATATCCAAGAATAACATCCAAATCATTCATATAAATGGCACAAAAATCAGAATGTAACACATATTTATTCATAGTGAGCTTAAAATATTTACAAATTTGAACATTCTCACCCTCAACATGTGTTCTTTACATATTTTTTATAGGAACTTGCAATCTATTAACCAACTAAACATTTATAAAAATTTACTGGCAGTTAGGGTTAATAGTAACAATGACCTTTTCTTTATGAATACAACTACAAACCTGTAATATAGAGTTGTCACATGAAAATAAACCCTTGGTGCTCTCTGTATCATTTTTTCTAACATGAGACCACCTATCAAACAATATTTTTTCAAATTCTTCATTGGAGAGTGTCGTAATCTCACTAAAATTATTTCCACCATATGAGAACATCTTCTTTGAAACCATAGTGTAAACAAAATTTCCACCTCTTTTCATAATGACTTGTCGTTTTTTATATACTCTTCAATACTAAGGCCACCATATTTTCCTTTAAACCACATCTTGTTTGGAAGAAATATTCAACCAAAAACTAGGGTCTTATCAAAATAATTTACTTTGTAAATCGCGTAGTCATTTTCAGAAAAACCCTGAAAACTTACTAATTTTAAAATGTAGATAACTTCACTTCCCGAACTTCGTTTTGGATGATTTTTTTTTAAATTGGGTATTTTTCCGAGAGGAATTAAATTATCAAATTTGGTTCTGCAAATTATGTTCATAAAGTTTCATAATGGAATCTGAAGTGCACCACCCCCTTTTTTTCCTTGAAAAAATCTCCAAAAAGGACAAAAAATTTATTCCTTTCTTTGGTTGAAGAAAGTCCTTTGATACCAAATGTTATGCTCTTTATATATGAAAATATAAGATAAAATAGAAAATCCTTCAAAAATAAATCAAAGCATTCACAAAATAATCAACACTCAAGAATGTAGAGAAAACCCTTGAGGTAGGATAACACCATCTATTATTCCTTATGGAAGAAATGCACTCCCAAATAATATTTGCTTGTTACAATAACAATATGCTTCACCATGCTCATTACATTGCTCATTCCTTCCTTATATAATACTGCCTAACAACATTCTTGTAGGTGGAACCTTCTAGTAAATATTATAACCTTTATTGTGTTCACACCAATCTAACTACCATAGTGGGCCTTATTTAATAATATAGTGGATCTAGTCCACCTTACATTGAATGACCTCCATTATTATCACTATGGACCCTTCGGTCCCCAATTACCCCCATAGCTATACTAGAATATCACACTAAAAGTTGTTTTGTTTGTGACATATCACACCAAAAGTTACTTTAATTATTAAGTTTTTTTGTTATTTTCAAATAAAATTGAAAAATTATCATGAAATTTATAGAACGATATAAAATTATGTAATACTTTAAGATTGGTATAAGCATTTTTAGAATTATAATTATAATTAAATGTTTTCAAATAAAATTAAAAAATTATGATATTAAATATACATGATTCATATTTACTAATTTTATATTTATAAAAAAACAAGTCAAAGCTGCTTATACTACCTCCTAATTAGTTGAGAGATAGTTGTTTCTCAGTTATTTGTTTGAGATTTTGATTAAATTGTTTGGCGCCATTATTGTTTTGTTGGTGACAAGTCTCCGCTTGTTTTCTGAACATTTTAAATTCTGTTCGCCTAGGATGAGGATTAAGGGGGTGTTTTTTTGGATGCTTATTGTGTCGCTACTATGCTGGGAGATCATTCCTACTCGCCTGC
Organism: Picea abies; assembly: GCA_900067695.1. Classification (NCBI taxonomy): domain Eukaryota; kingdom Viridiplantae; phylum Streptophyta; class Pinopsida; order Pinales; family Pinaceae; genus Picea; species Picea abies. The sequence continues at coordinate 13,641 of CBVK0101622576.1, read as the reverse complement.
TGCAAAGACAAACGAGGGAGAGATTCCTATAAAGGAAGAGAGATAGACCGTTAGGGGCCTGTTGAATGGTCACACCTTATTCCGAGCATATTAATATCCCCCTGCTCAACAACCCATTCTTCTTGGTGAAAATGAAGTAAGCCCTATTTAGTTATCGCATGAAAAATGTTATTCAAGTGGCCATTCCCGTTGATCAGGTAATGATAGAAAGATTTAATTTATCATGGTGACACAAATTTCCTCCCTGTACGACGTTGTAAGACTCCTCTTATGGCGAAGCTGGAGAAATTTGGGAAGTCGAGGGGTGATAGAGTGATAAGGCTTGTGGTACTTGATTCATTATTGATTCGTCGCTTGATGATTGGGGCTTGAGAGGTGGCAAAAAATGACAAACCACAAGTAATTACTATGAGGAGAATAACTAATCATGCCATGTTTCTTTGCACACGCGTACAAGAACCCACACCTCAAAATGCATGGATTCATGTCGAGCTTGACACAATGGATGATTACAGATCTGTTTAGAAGATTGTCGGCACCATCATTTTTTTCCTTGGTCAATTTCATAATTTGTAATTAATTTGAAAACTCAAACCATGTGAATGCTCCAATAACTCTTTAAACTCATAACCAATAAGTCATTAGAAAAATAAATTATTTTATATATTAAAAAAATAAATAAAAATTAATGCTATATACTGTTGGGAGGCAGTATAAAAATTAATATGAAAGTCAAAGTAACGAATGTTATATACTGTCAGGAGGCAGTATAATAATACATATCCATAGTCTTATACATATCCATAGTCCCCATGGTGTTATTTTTAGTCCCTGTCGTAGGCATAGAGGGACTATAGCGATTGATAATTCGTTGACTTCATATTAGTTTGTCCTTTCACCACAAATATTTGCATAATCTCTATTGTTGGAGCTAGGGAACTAAAAACATTGATTTTTATATAATAAAAAGTACCATATATGTAATGATCTGATTGGATAACAGATTGGAGGTCTTATTGCCAGCTTCGCTATTCCCAATGTTTTATATGTTAAAATATCCAGACTTTTTTATCGTATACAATCTTTTTGAATCATATATTTTTCCTATGTATTTCTTAAAGGTGGATTAATGCTAGCATTAGTTCGAATGTTTGTCTTAGCATTTTCTGCTAGCTAAATTTATCCCAATGTTTGATATGATAGCATAGCCAAAGTTTGTCCTTTGAATACAATCTATGTTGTTCGAACTATTGTTACATAAATTATAATAATTTTTTTTGGTACGTCAGAGACCTACCACATTGTATTCTTTCTTAAATGTTTACAAAGCATTTTTGACAGACTTAAATGTTTACCTAACAGGCTTTGCAACATTGAATGTTTACTTAGCAAGCTTGTTACAATACATTTTCTTTCGTTTTTATTTTATTTTATATGCAATGTTCTTTGCAGTCAATTTGGACAATATTGTGCTTCAACAACATTGATAGTCTCTGGTTCATGCTTACTTCTTGCATATCCACTGATTTCTTATTTGCCTGTTGTTTTTGTTCTTGTTTTCCTGTTCGTCTTGTTGCAGTTTGCACGTTTGGGGTTTTTCAACTGTGGCATTGCTGGTCGACTGGTTCGTGCTTGCTTCTTTGTTCCCTGGATGCTGTTTATTGTTGTTTGATTCGACTTTTCAGGGTTCGGGTCTTGCGGATGCATTTGGGCCTTTTGTTGCTTCTTAATTGGGTTGTTATTTGCTACTTGCTCTTGTTTGCCTAAGGTTTTCAATGTTGGGGTGCTACATCTATAGTTGGATATGTTGTTACATTGTTTTGCAGTTGACTCCCCATAAAATACTATTAAGATAAAATAACATACAAAATTTTGCAGTCGATGTAAATTGCATCTCTTACGGCTTCAACCAGATTTTGTCGGACTCCAACTATATTTCATAGTTGGCGATGCTTTTTCCATAGCTTATGTATTGCTATGGTTTCATAGTTATGAGAGTAAGTGTTTCTATCTGAGCGATATAGTTGTTCTCTCCCCTTTTTTTTTCCTCTTGTAAACTTTCCCATTTTTTACCTTTTGTTCTTCCACTCTATTATGTGTTTCTGGTTCTATACTTCCTCACGTTTCTGTGCTTACGGGTTCACAGACAGGTGCTATCGAACTATGGTAGCTCGTGTTCGGTGTATACATCTTGCACCCAGAATTTTCATGCTCTACAATTCGACCTCGCACTCCTCGAACTCGCAACCGTGCCTCTGCATACGATGAGTTTGTTTGTCTAACCTGCCTTTCCATACTTAGTCGAGTTTTCAAAGTTTTGCAGGTTGACACCTTCCCGGGTTCAGAAAAGTTTAAAAGCATTTGTCGCTCCCCTTCATCCTCACTACCTTCCACCCTTCCCCCAATAGACATTAATTATTCTTTCAAAAGTGACAACCGACCAGATAGGTTTGAAAATATTGGCTTTAATAAGCGAAAAGATCGAGGACATCTCCCATTAAAATGAATAGATATGCGAATATTATGGGATTTGGTAATTTCTTTTGCCTGCATTTTGAATTTGCAAAACAAAAATAAAATATTGGTGTTGGCCCTTGGTTATGGAAGGAAGCGAAGAACAAGGAAGGAAAGGTAAAAATCGAGCTTCGTGAGAGACACAATAACTGCCACTGAGTCGAAGTGAGCAAAAGAGCAGGAAAGATGGAGCGAAGTGCGGAAAAGAAAGCTGTTGTACGAGGAGATCAGGGATGACAGATCAACAAGGAAGAAAGATCGTGGAAAACTCAACAAGCAGAGAAAAGCCATCATTGGATGCTTTGGAGCACCACACGATGAAGAAGGAAAGACAAGTTGGCGAAGCCCGGAAAAAGCAGGTCAAGTTGACCTAGGGTTTTGGCACCTAGGTTTCGACCTAAGGCTGTCGGTGAGGGATTGTAATGTATAAATAAAGATCAAGAGGACCTTGGTTGGGTTGGTCATTGAGTATTGGTTTGATATTGTTGTTATAGCTGTGTTGTGAAGAGAGAGGATTGTATTGTGAGATCTTCAGCTGTGTGCGAAGGTCAAGTCCTGCCGTTGGGTGCACAGGAAGGGGAGAGGAAGAGAGAGAGAGAAGAAAGAATATCTGTTAGATAAGAGCATAGATATGAACTGTATGCTTTACCTTAAGAAATCATAAGCATAGTCCTGTGGATGTAGCCCTAGAGAGAGGGTGAACCACGTATATTTTGTGTCGTATGTGTGATTGATGCTTGGGTATCTGTCATTGTTATATTGTTATTTGCAGTCCTATGTTTAGATCATATCTATAGCTGCGAAGGATAGACCTAACTGGTAAGTGATATATGAATGTTGTATTGTTGATGTGATAGATCCACTTGATATTCCCCTGGTTGTAGACATCCCTGTCTTGCAACCCCCCTCTTAGCTGCTTGGGGTGAGACTGCATCTGCTTCACAGGTGCTGCCGAAATAGCTAGTAGCTAGGGCTTGTTGGTGCGCTCTTGGAGTGAACCTCGGGTCTGCCCTTGTGTCAACAAATGGTTTCGTTGCCGGGACCTGAAACTGTGATTGTTGGGAAATGAGGAAGAAGAAACTTTGTGCAAAAGAAAGATCTGTGCATAGATCTGTTGCCCTAGTATGCAACTTTTTACTTGACCTGTGAAGCTTTGTTCCAGGAATAAGGCTAGATATGAATAAAGGAAGATCAGATCCGAAGAAAAGAAGTGAGATTTGAATGCTCTGTGCTCTAAGAAAAGTAAAAGTGGAAATTTCTGAAAGAAAGAGGTCAGATCTATAGAAAAGAGGTAAGATATGTAAGCTCTGTGCTCTAATAAAGGTAAGAATAGTCAAAAGTTCTTAGATCTGGAAGCTTTATGCTCTGTAGAAGTGAGATAAGTGATTTTTTTTGTTTCTAAAGCATGGATATAGGTATGTTTGATAGATTCTATCCTAGCTTAAAAACTAGGGCATTAATAGATGAAAGAAAGTTTGATATGAATAGATCTGATAAGTGTAATAATAAATATGTTGTACCTATGCATAGAAAGAATGTCTAGACTAACAAATGGATGTAGGATCCTAGAAAGAATTTTTTGCAGGCTATCCATTATGATCCTAGCACACAATACAAGAAGAGTTGGGGATCATTGAAGAGACAGAGAGGATTAACTTTTTGTTACAGTTGCAGAAGACCAGGACATCTTGCTAAGGAATGCCCTGGGAGAAAACCTAGTTTCCTTTGTTGTAAGGCTATGGACCATGAAGTACTGGATTGACCTAGAATGATTGATAGACTTGAAAAGCTGAATATGGAACAAACAAACCCTGAAGGAGATCAAGAGGCTAAGATTATAGAAGAACCCCAACAAGAATCAAAGAAAGTGTTAATACATATGAAATAAACCCTGAAGGAACATAAAGATGTCCGATTACCAGAGATCTTCAAAGAAAAGGAGCAAGTCAAAGAAAGAATAGGGGACTTCAACATTGACCATTTTCTTGATAAAGAAACATAAGTGAACATTATGCTAGAAAGAACTTGGGAAGCTATAGGGAAGCCTGCCATGATTCCCTCATTGGGAGGAATAGGACTAGTCAGAGGAAAACTGATGATGTTGTGTGGAAAATTCTCTCAGATACCTATGATAGTCAATGGAACTTCGACAAAAGAATACTTTGAGATTATCAAATTCATTGAGGACAATGCCCCATTTACTATGCTACTCGAAAAACCTTGGATTGAAAGAGATCAAGCCAGAAATAAGGAAGAAGAAGAGGTTTTAGAACAACAGAGACAAGAGTTAAAAGATTTCATGACTAAAAGGATCGCACAGTTAATAGAAGAATAGGAGAACTGCTCGAAGCCATCTGATATTAGAAGCCCAGATGTCGAGGCCAAAGCTACACAAAAGGCTGAAATTTATACCCCAGACAAAGAAGAAGTGATATACCTAAACCCTAGGAGATAATCTTAGCAGCACGAAGTGACTATGTCCAAGGAAAATAATAATCAAAATGAGAAGAGAATCACCGAGATGAAGCTCACTGGAAAGAAGGCTAGAAAGCTAAGTAAGAAGAAGGCTAAGATTGAAAAATTACAGAAGATCTTAGAGGGTACCTCGTAGCAAGACACTTTGCAGAATTGGAGCTTCGTCGGGATATCATAACAACAACATATGCCACTTCACCGAGGCAAAGTAATATAGCCGTTGGAAGCCAATATAACCGTAGACCGTGCCATATTGGACATAGCATAAGTTAATGCAGCCTCATACCCATTGCAAGCATACCATTGCTAAGTTTCCCTACTTAGTCCATCACGCCACGCGCCAAAAATACTTTTTGCTAAGTGAGAATTTGAGCCTGAAACCTGAGATTACTTCACCCTGTGATCATTTCCTTGTTCCCATACTGTCCATTGTAGTTTCTGAATTCATTTCACACCCAAGCTAGTTGACCCAAGCTTGTATGTTAGACGAGCTCAACGTTGTTGAGAAAGTAGTTGAAGAAGTTTTGATTGACTTAATGACTAAGAGAGTCATGTCAAAGCGAGGATTATCTACAGGAGTCTAAGCATAGTCAACGAGAGGACCTTAGGCGTCCCCTTCCACTACTCGTGCCGGTCCATCCCGATCGACCGATGAGAAACAGACCAAGCACATGGATGACATCGCAAATGCTAAGCTTATCCCACACATTCTACCTACTTACTTACCACCTCTAAGCGGTGCCTTCAACCATGACAGTGTGCCTCGAGACTTTGAGTACACTTTAATCACTGCGTACCTTCTAAAAGGGGTTCCCACAGTTCATGCTGACCTGGATAAGCTCGCAACACTAAAATTTAGTGATTTTAACCTTGGAGATCGTAAAGTTTACAACATGTTAGCGTCGCATAAGTACTTAACTAGGACCAAAGGCAAGAATTCTAAGATTGTCCCGCAGTCATGGACCCAGAACCTCACGCATCCCACACTGCTTAATGTAATGAAGATCCCACACTTCGGAAGACACCAGGAAGTCAACGCATGCATCAAGTTGCTCCTGTCCTGCTACCACGAAGGATACTTATGGTTGGACCTCTACATCACCGTGGATTTGACCTTGATCAATCAAATCACAGGGCTTAGTATGCAAGGCCTTGACCCACAAGAGTTTTACCTTGGAAAGACCTCAGACCAAGCACTAGCGTAGAGGATAAAAGAAACTTATGGCGATGTTGAGAAAGACACGCAAGGCTACAAGGTAGCCTCTATCTAGAGTGGCGCAGTGCGCCTTGCCTGTCAGCTGATCATGGGCAAGCTAGTTCACAAGAACAGACCAACACAAGTGACTAGATTCTTAGTTGACATTGCAGGGAAGTGCGCCGAAGGATTACAGATGACCTGGGTGCAATACCTTGTAAACTAGCTAGAGCTTGAATGCAAAGAAGTGCAAGACCAAGGGTATGAGTTCCACTTTAGTTGGTTTCTCATACTAATCGATTTCATCACTTGGGAGCTACTAGAAGGTTCCACTTTTTCGGAGATCGAACCCTTCGAACCACTGGCCGCGAAGTTCTATACGCTGTGGTACTCCAACGACATGAACAAGAGTGGTAGTCCAATGCCGTCTTCCACGCCTATTACAACCAATTGAAGAATGCAATCCAATCTACACCACGCCTCACCCCAAACACACTTCATAGGTTTATACCTTTGATAAAATTCAACGCGGATCGCCACTTCACCTATATCACAATGCGCATTGATGGGCACAAACAACATCTCCATTTGTACTACAAGTTGACATAAGAAGACTTGGAGCAGATTACCAAGGAATGGTCGGTGGACCTCCTTGTTGCTGCGGACCCCACAGAAATGTCTGACGTGGAAAGCCCTGAAGCTATGCCGGATACACTTGGACCAAGAAATACTAAGAAGGATGATGAATTTCAAGATGTCCATAGCACATCCACGAAGACTACTTCGATCTCACTTGCATAGGGAGGGGATGGTGAAGAACTAGGTGGCACAGAAGTTGAGAAAAACAAAGGCGAGGTTACTCCGCCTAGAGAGGAAGAGGATCCCTCTAAGAAAAGGAAGATTACCCCACCAAAGCCCTCATCCCGAAAGAAAACTAAGGCCACCTGGACTACGTTTAAGACTACCCTCACACCGGACGACTTCGACTTCTTAATCGTTGCGCTGAATGATGCTTCACTAGAGATCGCAAAAAAGAAAGAAGTGAAGTAGGAGGAGGTATTCAGATGAATCAAGGGTGAACTTCAAGAAGTGCAGCATGCACTCCAGTCCAGCCGAGCAGTTTCTACTGCACCCTTGACAATTGGAACATCAGGAACAGGCGATGAGCCCACCCAATTACACTAGATCATCGATAAAGTCGAAGCTCACCTTCGACGAGCTCAAGAAGACACATCGCAAGTCACCCAGGCTTTGACACAAGTACATAGCACACTTGTAGAACAACAGAGTAAGGTAGAATGGGAAAAGCTTGCTCTGCAAGTGAAGTGGGATGAGGAAAAATCACAGTTACATCAGAGCAAGGACCAGTTTCTAGCGGAGCAACTTGAAGTACAGGAAAGTGTTCACAAAGCACTTCACTCTGTGATGGTCATAGAAGTGAAGATTGAAGAACATGTCCCACAACAGGTGGCACAACTTGAATAAGTAATCCAACAACTTCATCAGCGCATCACAGATATGGAACTTTGTACCATGCCTGAGACTCCTCAAGAAATAAAAGATCTAAGGGAGGCAACTTCCCATAGCGCAGTTGGCCGATTAAAAACCTTTGCCTTGGAATGCAAGTAGCTAAGCGCTAGAAGTGCCCAGACTTATGAGAACCTCATAGAGAATCTAGAATTGCAAGCATTGGAGGCACAACTCCAAGAAGCAAAGCAACACGCAGATACGCTACAGGCGCAGCTGAAGGCCTTGACCCCAGTCGAAAGAATGAAGAGGTTTGCAGAACAACATACCGCCCAACAACAGGTACACATGCTGCAAAGTAAAGTGATGGAAGTCTCCCAATGACTTCAAGCAATCCAAGAAAAGGCATGCCAACTATTCACTGAAGTTGAAAGCCAGGGAACCAAGCTTGAACAAGTTGTCATCACAGCAGAACAATGCCTGGAAGGGCCAATAAATGACGCAGTGATCCAAGAGTTCATTGAGCAAGACGTTGTCGCACTGTAGTAGGTCAAAGTAGCTCGAGCCAAGCTCGAGGAATATGAGGCAGAATTGATCAGACCAGAGTGACTTGGGACGAGTCATAGGTGAGTGTTGGGGGCCTGTTGGCCCTTGACCAAGTTTTGAGGAACACTTGGTCATATTTGACCGTTTTTGGCCTTTGACAGTCTGTCAAATATGGAGCGCTAGGTGAAGCAGAGATCACGGGATCTCGATCCACTTTTGGGCCCTTTTAGGGTTTTGGGTTAATGTAATGGGAAAGGGATGTCGGACCATGGGTTTACCCATGCTTAGGCCCACTTTTGTAATGTATAAATAGAAGTATAGGCAATATAAGGAGTAGATGTGATTGCTTAGTGCAATTGGTAGTGCATCTATGTGATGTTGAATAAGTGCTCTATGCGAGCTGTGTAAGGCTTGCAAGGCTAAGTGCAAGTTACTGTGAGGTTGCTATAGGAAGCTAAGTGCTGTAACACAAGGAAGAAGCATCTAGAGAGCTACATAGATCTTCTATCCTATGTGAAGAAGGTTTTGGAGGATTTGTGCTTGTAACAGATTGAAGACGATAATAAAGAAGAAGATCTTATGGACGTAGCCCCAGGGTGGGGGGTGAACCACGTAAATCTGTGTGTTATGCTTTGTGCTTTGATTCAATGTGTTTTTGCTTATGCTATGTGCTTTGATATATCCACTTATTCTCTGTGCTTCTTAGATATATTTGATTGTTAGATCTGATGTGTATGAGGATGCTTAGTGCTGATCTACTGGATCTAATTTGGGTTACTATGGTTAAGTGCTGAAACACTGTAGATATGAGTGTACATCGAGATGCTTTGCGCTTTCTGCGAAGTATAATAAGGGTTAAATATTGACGAATGATCGATGCTAAGTGATCTGTAAATGATATAATCATAGATCTGTGTCCCAACTAAGGTTGCAGGCACCTGAGTCTTGCAACCACCCCTGCCTTTACCTTGGGTGAGATTTCATCTGCTTCGCAGGTGTTGCCGAAAAGGATGGTAGTTAGGGCTTTGTTGGTGCGACCTTGAGTGTTGAATGCTGGGTCTGCCCCTCTGCCAACAATTGGCTCTTTTAGTTTTTTAAAGGCTTCATCATAGTAACAGTGCAATACTGTACTGCCTCGCTGCCATCCATGAACGTGTCACCCATAGAGGCCTTGACGTCATGTCCCTCTTTAATACTGTGCATATGTTAGATGTCAGATTTGAGAATCTGCTCAGATATGGGAATGTTAATATGTGCTATTAGTCACTATTCAACATACATATTAAAAAATATTGGCATTAATAAGTGAAAATATCGAGAGAATCTGTCATTAAAATGAATTAACCCAAAATCTACGGAATATCATACTGTCATCCTCCAACGTTGCTTTTAAATACTTATTTCCATTTATCTCTATCATCAAAGAGTTGGGCTTTAGGGTGCGTTCGTTCTAATGTTCCTGGTCATGGCCATGTAAGACAACTTAGAGATATCATTGAGGCCCAAATGAAAGAATAGAGACTGGTTTTATGTGACATGAGCTTTGAGCAAAAAAGAAACTCTGTTATCCAACAAAAACTTAGACAGGGGAAAAAAAAAGAACAAGTATCTTCTGGTTGGTGTTCTCCCTGTATTTAATGCTTTGGTTGGTTGAAAATCCTACCTGGAGATTTCTTTGTTGATCTTCTTTGTTTTCTTGTTGGGATTTGAAATGGATTTTCAGGTCACATGCAAAATACTCCTTCGTTGAAGTATATAGTTTCTTCCAACAACATAGATTTGGAAAGTGTATCGAATTTTGCAGAGTACACAAGAATTTGTCTTCGTCAGGGGTGTCGCACTTACCGTGGCTTGCAAAATGGTCTGTGATGTTCGGAAATGATGTAAAATATTGCTCCATTCGCGAATGTACCTAGAAGCATGTAACAAAAACTGTATGAGTTGATAAAACGACATATTATAACTACATAAGTTTCTATTTCAAAGTTTGCTGAGCTACTTCTGGGTGTGGTAACAGACTTGACATAAAGCCATGTTCTTTGTCAAAGTTTGTTCATTGTCCTCTGGGTGTAGTTACAGACTCCACATTTTTGGCGCCACCTCCGAACATTCCAAACCTTTCTGTGGGCTACCATGTCTGCCACCCCTACGATGGAAGATATATTCTGATGCGATCTGCAACATTTGATACACTTGCCTAACCTGTGCTGCTGGAAGAAGTCATGTACTTCAACAGAAGAACATTTTGCACCTGGCTTGGACGTTCCTTCCAATTTACTGTAATAAAACAAAGAAGTTCAACATACAAATCTTCAGGCAGACTTTTCAACCAAAAAAATGATCGAATACAGGGAGAATAGCAGTCACAACATACTTGAATTTTGTTTTTGTCCCATAATTGACATCACATAGAACGACTCCCTTGACTTTGAATTGGGCCTGAATCACATTTCTAAGTTGTCTCGGATGTCAATGGTCAGAAACATTACAAGGAAAGCACCTTAAATCCCAAGTTATTGATGGTAGAGAGAAATTAACACTTAACAAAGAATGGAATGTTGAATAACCAACCAATGCAAGCAGGCCATATCTAGAAGAGACAAGCTATTCAAAAATCTGGGATAGATCTAGTTGGTAGCATCAATTAAGTCCAAGACCTGAAATTGATATTCAACTCATTGTTTTTACGAATAAAGTATTGTTAGGATATTTAGACACTTAGGAGTTAGTTAAGATCTACTTGGTATAATATGTCGTTAGGTAAAAGTGTGTTTCTTAGTGTGTTTCTTTAGTATGCATTAGTATGCATTTGTAGTTAGGAAATCTGACGGTCATGATATGTTCCCGACATAGAGTGATTCGACGATTCATACTCTCCTTGATCTTAACGACCATTGATCCGTGGCTTAACACCCGATTGGTCCATGATCTCTATTTAAAGAGCATGGGGGGTCATTTTCCGATGACCGATTGTGAGAAACTCTCTTGTAAAATCTCTCTGTAATTTGCATTAATAAACTACTCCAAGTGGTTGCATTGGCTGGGGTCGTGGATGTTTCCCCATACGGATTTTACCACGTGAAAACATCAGTGTGTTGATCTTTGATCTGGTTATGTGAGTGGTCACTGAAGGTGTTCGTCCTTTGTTGGAATACGCATGTTTTCAAACATGGTATCAGAGCATGTTTGAAGACCCGCTCATGTTGTAGATCGAGATCATGAAGCTGAGTTTCCTCATCTTCATTTTCTGTCATTTATGTACATTTCTGGGCTAAGAGGACTGTTCCATTGCGTCTGGAGCACTTGTTTAATTCAGGAACACTTTTTGTTTCACTCGAAAAGGTTTTCGTTTGCCCAAGATACGACCATTACAGTCAAATCTGGAGGTATAAAGCTTGAATACGCAGGTTTTAAATTTTTGCAAAGTAGTATTTTTGGTTTTGTTTTATTTATTTCCAGGTTGCTACTCTTTTATATCTGTGTATTCTCTTTTCCCTGCGCCATGTGCGAACTCGACAAATCAGAAACATATAGGAAAAGGTGCATCTTTCGGGTAAGCTAACCGAGATCTAACCCTTGTTGTCATTGAGAAGCACGCTCTCCAAGGATGTCTTCAACACCACCACCACCACCACCACCAACAATCCTCCTTCTGAACATTACAATATGTTTTTCTAGATCATTTGGTTAAAATTTTCCTTATTAAGTAAGAGGTCTTGAGTTCAAGCCTCTCTTTTGTTATTTTTTTTGAAAAAGTTCATGCTAAAATTATAAAGTGTATTTCACTTCAAGTATAAAAGTGAATCACTATAAGTAGCTTTAACATTTTATTTTAAAGCTATTTATTTTACATGCATCTCTTCTGTTATAAAGTAACTTCATTGTAAAAGTGATCCCCATTTCTCTTTATAAAAGTGGGTCACTTCATAAAACAACTTACACAATCACGTGGTCATTTGGTTACCGTTTATGCCTTTTTCAAAGGGCATAACTCTAACATCGAAAGTCTGTTTTCAGTGCTGTTTTTTTTAAAACCACATAAATTTTTGAGCTCTTTCCATCCAGATCATCAGTGTCAGTTTTTAAATCCATATTTCTGCATATTTAATATGGCTTCTACAAGTAATGTCTTGCTTACTAGCAACAACTACTTCCAATGGAAATCTCATATGGAAGATTTATTAAGAAGTAAAGGCTTGTACTGGATTACCTTGAGAAAGGGAAAATAACCCACTGATGCTGATAAGAAAGCCAAGTGGGATAATAGGAATGACAAAGCACGAGGACTAATCAGCATGTCCATCTCTCCTGATTTAAGGTACCACGTTCAATAAATTAATGACCTCAAAGAAGCTTGGGACAAGATTGAATCTGTGTTTGGTAAACTCAATATTATTTGAGCACAACAGTTAGAAAATCAAATACTGACCTTGAGTCCAAGTGATTTTTCTTACCTTGGAGACTATTTATCTAAGTTTAAAACACTCAAAATTTTATGTGAAAAATGTAAGATAGAAATGGAGGAAGAGCGTTGCATCTATCTTATTCTTTCTAAGCTAGGTAGTGCATATTATGTGTTTGTATATACCTTTTATGCCATGAGAGAGGCTCTAGGGAAATCTTATGAAAAACCTACTCTTGAGTCCTTTTGTGATTCTTTGATTACAGAGGAAGATAAGCTTGTACAACTTGGAGTGATCAACACTGTAGGTACCTCCAACAAAGCCTTAGTTGCCCAGTAGAAAGATAAACCCAAGTATCCCAAGAAGTAACATCCTCACTACAACAAAAAACAACATAAGGGTCCCAAACCCACTCAGACAACTTCAACTCCTAATGGTGACAAAGGAGCAAAATATAAAAATAAGAATACTAACCGACATTGCAACTTTTGTGATAAACATGGTCATGATGAGTCCACATGTTTCAAGAAGATGGCAACTTTAGAAGCAACGATGAAGAAGCACAACATCAGTATTGATTCTACTACTTATTCTTCTTCTCATGGACATGCACTTTCTACTTCTGGTTTCTCCTTCAATTCAAATTCTACTTCTACTTCTACTTCTGATGAGTGGCTTATTGATTATGGAGCATCTTATTATATGGCTAAGGATAGAGCCATATTTTCCACTCTCAATGAATGTAACACCAAGAAAATATTTGTTGGTGATGATAGATCTCTTAGTGTTGAAGGATCTGGAACAGTCCTAGTAGAAAATGGTCATTTCAATAATGTATTATGTGTTCCAAGTCTTTCTTGTAACCTTCTATCAGTATATCAAATCACTCATTCAGGTGAAGGTAAAACCGTAGAGTTTTCACTGTAATCAAGGATCTAAAATATCCTAAGCATGTTCTTGCAACTGGAATTGCTGATGATATTACCAGGTTGTACAACTTTGACAACTTTGGGTCATCATCTTTTTCATCAGTTTTTGTTG
>CBVK0101622574.1:0-10366 GCA_900067695.1 Picea abies | reverse complement strand
TTCCTTCTCCTATTGTGTCACTATTGTAAATCCTTCATTCCTATCCCAAGTTGTTCTTAAGGTGGGATGTTATGATATTTAGACACTTAGGAGTTAGTTAAGATCTACTTGGTCTAATATGTCATTAGGTAAAATTGTGTTTCTTTAATATGCATTAGTATGCATTTATAGTTAGGAAATCCGACGATCATGATATGCTCCCGACATAGAGTGATCTGACGATTCATACTCTCCTCAATCTTAAAGGCCATTAATCTGTGGCTTAACACCCGATTGGTCCATGATCTCTATTTAAAGAGCATGGAGGGTCATTTGTCGATGATCGATTGTAAGAAAATCTCTTGTAAAATCTCTCTGTAATCTTTTTCTTTGCATTAATAAATTTCTCCAAGTGGCCGCGTTGGCTGAGGCCATGGATGTTTCCCCATAGGGATTTTACCACGTGAAAACATCAATGTGTTGATCTTTGATATGGTTATGTGAGTGGTTACTGAAGGTATTCGTCATCTGTTGGAATACTTGTGTTGTCGAACAAGTATTTGATCATCAAGAATACTGTCAATACGCTTCATTATTGTACATATTTTTTATTGGTCGGCGACAGGACAAATCGCAATCATTGTGGACAATAATATCTGCTATATTTTTGTAATCCATCTTATTTGAATATAGAATATTTGTGGTTTTATTTTTTTTTATGGTGTTTTCCTTTTCTGCTGCACAATACTTCAATTTAAATAAAGGCTACTCTATTCATTCCTTACATTTTTATAACATTATATAAATTACTATAAATCTTGTACAATGTTATAATATTCTATAAATGACTAAATCTCATGTTGCGGTCGGTCGGACTCGTGATACATAAACATGACTATAAATGTGAACTTGCTACTCCGACCACGAGTCCGGAATTGTTGGGTGCAAAATGTATATGATGGAAGTATTGGGTGCAAGATGTATATCACGGAACAAGATGGACATGAAAAATGAAAAATAAAAATAAATATGGCGCTGGCCCTATACTTAAAGAAAGAAATTGGAGGACCCGTCTTGCTTTGATTCTTTGGGTCCCGTAAATAGAATGAATTAATGACTTACAACAAGGCAACTCAAGTGTTGATGTCATGTTCCTGTTCAATATCTTGCATATACTGCAACTTGTTCTATTTGATAATATCCGTGCATATATACTAATATGAGTACTATTGGAATAAATATAAAAACTTCCTCTTAGCCAAAACTTAGCCGATTATCTAGCCATCGGGTCTCGGGTTTGCGGTATCCAACAACTATGTCCTCTGTTCCATCATATATGTCTTGCAGCCAAAGAACTTTCATGATCTGCAATTTATGCTTTAACTAGTGATAACTCACCTTCTGGCCACTGGGTCCCGGGTTTGCGGTATCCAACAACTATGTCCCCTGTTCCATCATATACATCTTGCATCCAAAGAACTTTCGTGATCTGCAATTTATGATTTAACTAGTGATAACTCACCAGGGGTTCGAAAAGATTGGAATTAATAAAGGAACCATAGTTTTTCTTTTGTGAGATACTTAGCCCTTTTCCCCTTTTCTTCTTCTTGTGTATTATCGCTTTCTGGTTATATAATTAGTTTCCTTTCTATCATTGTGGGTTCCAGGGTTGGCGGGCTGACATATATTCATCTCCATCTATATATTCACATGATGAATCCGATCGACCGCTGTTCCTTTCCATACTTAGCCAATTTTATGGACACGGTTGCCAGGTTGGCACTTTTGGACTTTGCTGCTTCTTGTTGCGTTATATACATCTTTCAATCAAAACTTCCATGGTTTCAACGGAATGTGCGAACCAAACAACATCTTAGAAATTGGGAGATGATTTTCATTTGAAACATAAATAATCTATTAATATATATTAGTATGAATACTATTGAAATAAACATCAAAACTTTCTCTTGGCCAATAATTAGCCAATTATTTGGCCACCAGGTCCCAGGTTCGTAGTATCCAACACCTATGTCCCATGTTCTGTCACATACATCTTGCAGCCAAAGAACTTCCGTGATCTGCAATTTATGTTTTTACTAATGAGAACCCAACATGGTTTTGAAAACATTGGCATTAATAAACGAAGAAATGGATTTTCGACTGTCAGATACTTATCCCTTTTCCCCTTTTGTTCTTCCCGTCCATGATCTCTTTCTGGTTATATACTTGGTGATTCTTGTTGCATTATATAAATATTGTAGTCAAAACTTATGTGGTTTCAACGAAATTTGAGAACCGAACATCATCCTGCAAATTGGGTGATGATTTGCATTTGAAATAGAAATAATCTATTAATATATATTAGTATGAATACTATTGAAATAAATATAAAAAATTTCTTTTGGCCAATACTTAGCCAATTATATGGCCACCAGGTCCCGGGTTCACGGTATCCAACACCTATGTCCCCTGTTCTGTCATATACATCTTACGGCCAAAGAACTTTCGTGATCTGCAATTTATGCTTTTACTAGTGAGAACCCAGTAGGGCTTCGAAAACATTGGCATTAATAAATAGAAAAATGGATTTTCTACTATCAGATACTTAACCCTTTTCCCTTTTCTCCTTCCCGTCCATTATCATTTTCTGGTTATATACTTAGTCTCCTTTCTATGATCGTGGGTTGCAGGGTTGGCTGGCTGACATATCTTCATCTTCATCTCCATCTATATCCTCACATGACGAATCCGACCGACTACTGTTCCTTTCCATAGTTAATCAATTTTATGGCCGCGGTTGCCAGGTTGGCGCATATGAAATCACCTTTTCTTCTTCCTATCCATTATCGCTTTCTGGATATATACTTAGTCATCTTTCTATGATATCTGGTTCTAGGGTTGGATTATCGCTTTCTAGATATATACTTAGTCGCCTTTCTATGATATCCGGTTCCAGGGTTGGCGGGTTGACATGTATTCATCTCCATCTATATCCTCACATGACGAATTCGATCGACCACTGTTCCTTTCCATACTTAGCCAATTTTATGGCCGCGGTTGCCGGGTTGGTGTTTACGAACTCCACTACTTATTGTTCCGTGATATACATCTTGCACTCAAAACTTCCGTGATCTAAAATTCCACCGCAGGTTCCTCGTATACATTAAGTTCTCTCAAAGTATCTGTCGCTGCCTTCCATCCCCACCAACTTCACGTCCTTCCTAATATACATTAACTATGCTCTTACTAGTGACAACTAGACACAATGGTACAAAAGAATTGGCACCCACTCCTCCGCCATATACAAATTGACTACCAGACTTCGACATCGTCCCGTCTTCCATGTTACACATTATGCATTCAAATGTTCTAAGCTATACAATTTGGCCATCAGGGCCTCGCGTCTTCCGGGGAAACTTTGTCACCCTATTTTGGATCCTTGCGTTGGCGGGTTCACGAAAACTCCAACTCCTAGTCACTGTTTCCTATTCTGCCCATCCTCATACTTATTTCCAGATATGCAACACCAAAATCAAAAGTGTCTAGAACCAACCATCCCTACAGAAATTGGCCAGCGTTTCTGTGTTCCATACTTGCACACTTTTTTGATTGCTGGTTCCCGGATTGACGACCTCAAAATTGTGTTTTGAATCTTTCGTGAGCTGCAAACAACGCCCAGAGTTCCGCAATATACAATTTGTCCGCATGAATGTATAAAAACTCTTAATTTTTCTCTTTCCCCCCTCTCTATTATCTCTTTGTGGTTCTATATTTAGTCGTATCTATATGATCATGGCCTCATGGATTCACAAATTGACAACTCTTTATCTATATCTTCACACCATGAGCCTGACTGACTATGGTCCCTTTCAATACTTAGCCAATTATCTAATCACCGGGTCCCGGGTTTGTGGTATCCAACACTTATGTCCCCTATTCTATCATATACATCTTGCACCCAAATAACTTCTGTGATCTGCAATTTATGCCTTTACTAGTGAGAAATCACTAGGGGTTCAAAAGGATTTGCATTAATAAACGAACAATAGATGTTCTTATCTGATATACTTAGCCCTTTTTCCCTGTTCTTCTTCCCATGTATTATCGCTTTCTAGTTATATACTTAGTCGCCTTTCTATGATCGCAGTTTCCAGCATTGGCGGGATGACATACTAAAATCTCCATCTATATCCTCACATGACGAATCCGACTGACCCCTGTTCCTTTCCATAGCCAATTTATGCCCGCGGTTTCTGGGTTGGCGCTTTCGAACTCTACTGCTTCTTGTTTCGTGATATATATCTTGCACTCAAAATTTTCGTGATCTAGAATTCCACCACGGACTCCTTAGTCCTTTTTCCCTTTTCTTCTTCCCGTGTATTATCTCTTTTTGGTTATTTACTTAGTTGCCTTTCTATGATCACAAGTTTCAATGTTGGTGGGTTGACATATCTTCATCTCCGTCTATATCCTCACATGACGAATCCGAATGACTGTTATTCCTTTCCACACTTAGATTGGTGGGCTGACATATCTTCATATGCGCCTATATCCTCACATGACGAATCCGATTGACCGCTGTTCCTTTCCATACTTAGCCAATTTTATGGCCTCGGTTGCTGGGTTGGCGCTTTCTAAATATGCTGCTTCTTGTTTTGTGATTTGCGATATCCAACACTTATTTCCCTTGTTCTGTCATATACATCTTGGACCCAAAGAAATTATGTGATCTACAATTTATGCCTTTACTAGTGAGAACTCACCAGGGGTTCAAAATGATTTGCAATAATAAACGAACAATAGATGTTCTTCTATGAGATACTTAGTCCTTTTTCCCTTGTCTTCTTCCTCTGTATTAGCACTTTCTAGTTATATACTTAGTCGCCTTTCTATAATTTCCGGTTCCAGCGTTGGCATGTTGACATATCTTCATCTCCGTCTATATCCTCACATGACGAATCCGACCGACCGTTGTTCCTTTCCATACTTAGCCAATTTTATGCCCACGGTTTCCGGGTTGGTGCTTTCGAACTCTGCTGTATATTGTTCCGTGATATAAATCTTGCACTCAAAATTTCCGTGATCTACAATTCCACCGCGGGCTCCTTAGTCATTTTTCCCTTTTCTTCTTCCCGTGTATTATTGCTTTTTGGTTATTTACTTAGTCGCCTTTCTATGATCGCGGGTTCCAACGTTGGTGGACTGACATATATTCATCTCTGTCTATATCCTCACATGACGAATCCGATCGACCGCTGTTCCTTTCCATACTTAGCCAATTTTATGGCCGCGGTTGTCAGGTTGGCGCTTTCGAACTCTGCTGCTTCTTATTCTGTGATATACATCGTGCACTCAAAACTTTCGTGATCTACAATTCCACCACAGACTCCTCGAACTTGCAAGCTTCACTCCACCACAGTTCACAAATGTTTCAAAGTATTTGTCACTGCCTTCCATCCCCACTAACTTCCTGTCCTTCCTAATATACATTAGTTATTCTCTTAGTAGTGACAAATCGACACACTGGTATGAAACAATTGGCATCCGACCCTCCGCAATATACAAATTGACTACCGGATTCCGACATTGTCCCCTCTTCCATGTTACAGATTATGCATTAAAATTTTTTGAGCGATACAATTTGACCGTTGGTGCCTCACGTCTTCTGGAGAGACCTTGTCAACCTATTTTGGATCCTCGTGTTGATGGGTTCATGAAATGTGAAATTCTTAGTCACTGTTTCAGGTTGGCGCTTTCGAACTCTAATGGTTCTTGTTCCATGATATACATCTTGCACTCAAAATTTTCGTGTTCTACAATTCGACCACGGACTCAACCCTTTTTTGCTTGTTCTATTATCGCTTTCTAGTTATATACTTAGTCGCCTTTTTATGAGTTCTATTATCGCTTTCTAGTTATATACTTAGTCGCCTTTTTATGATCGCAAGTTCCAGTGTTGGCAGGCTGACATATCTTCATCTCCATCTATATCCTCACATGACAAATCTGACCGACTGCTGTTCCTTTCCATACTTAGCCAATTTTATGGCCGCGGTTGCCGGCTTGGTGCTTTCGAACTTTGCTGCTTCTTGTTCCATGATCTACATCTTGCACTCAAAACTTCCGTCATCTACAATTCCACCGCAGACTCCTCGAACTCACAAGCTTCACTCTACCACGGTTCACAAATGTTTCAAAGTATCTTTCCCTGCCTTCCATCCCCACTAACTTCCTATCCTTCCTAATATACATTAGTTATGCTCTTACTAGTACACACTGGTACGAAACAGTTGGCATCCGACCCTCCACAATATACAAATTGACTATTGGATTCCAACATTGTTCCCTATTTCGTGTTACAAATTATGTATTCAAATGTTTCGAGAGATACAATTTGACCATCGGGGCTTCATGTCTTCCGGGGATACCTTGTCAGCCTATTTTGGATCCTCGTGTTGATGGGTTCACGAAATCTCCAATTCTTAGTCACTGTTTTGGGTTGGTGCTTTCAAACTTTGTTGCTTCTTGTTCCGTAATATACATCTTGCACTCAAAATTTCTGTGATCTACAATTCCACCGTGGGCTCCTTATCCCTTTTTCCCTTTTCTTCTTCCCGTGTATTATCTCTTTCTGGTTATATACTTAGTCACCTTTCTATGATCGCAGGTTACAACATTGGTGGATTGACATATCTTCATCTCCATCTATATCCTCACATGACGAATCCGATCGACCACTGTTCCTTTCCATACTTAGCCAATTTTATGGCCGTGGTTGTCGGGTTGGCGCTTTTGAACTCCACTACTTCTTGTTCCGTGATATACATCTTGTACTCAAAACTTTCATGATCTACAATTCCATCACGGAGTCCTCAAACTCATAAGCTTCACTCTACCACTGTTCATAAATGTTTCAAAGCATCTGTCACTGCCTTAAACATGTCATTAATGACCATCCTTGGTTCCGTGGTACACATTTTTCATTCAAGTCCCAAAACATACAATTCTCCTAGGGAACCATTGTCGCGCTAAATTTGAGGCCCGTCCGACGACTTTCCATACTTACCCATTTCATGGAATCTCTTTCGCGGTTCCTTGAGTTGGCGGGTTCACGAAATATCCAATTCTTAGGCATTGTTTACTGTGCTCAACCAAGGTTTACTGCCAATAGTTCATCATGCAACATCCCTGTTGACCGCCATTAAAAATAAAAACCGTAGCGAGACAGTGAAATTTAATTAAAAATCCACCCAACCGTTTCTCTATTCCATACTTTAGCCACTTATTTCTGATTGCGGGTTCCTGGATAGATGGGCTCACGTTTGCACTTCCATTGTTCTGTGTCCTACAAACACTACTCAGACTTCTGCGATATACAAATTTCCCTATGGACTATCCTATCATACCCTCTTCAGTGTTACGCGTATTGCACTCAAAAAGTTCTGAGACATACAATTTGACCCTCGCGTCCTCACCTCGAATAGTTGTACCTTGTAACCCTATTTTGAAGCTGCTTTTTCTTGGCCTTGTGACCTCCTTACTTCTTTCTTAATATGAAATTAGAAACCTTTCATGCTAACAACTCACCATGCAGAAACCATCAACATTGTCATTAATGAGTGAAACGCTCTAAGAGATCTGCCATTATTACGCATTAAACCAAGATCCACAGAGAGTTATATTGTCCCTTCCGATTGTTCATCTCAAACATGAGTCATCGCGTTGACCCGTTCAAGAAATCTACAATGCTCAATCGCTCGTAGCGGTATCCACCATGTTCAAACTTCTATGTATGCAATTTTTAATGTTAACAATGCATCATGCAACAACCATCGAAATTGTCATTAATGAGCAAAAGTCTCAAGGAGATCTCCCATTCACACACATTGGACCAAGATTTGCGCAACGCTATATTATCCCTTCCAACTTTTCATTTCATTCATCGTCTAGAGAAAACAAGCATTCTTTTAAACTTATGGCAGTAGGTCGACATCAGTTTTGTGGAGATACAGTAAATATATTCGGACATCAGGACCAAAACTTCTAGTGGTCTAGGGCATACTTTTACTATTCATCCCGTTCTGCCCAGAACGAAGTGACTTGGATCTCTGGAATTGCTCATGCAGGTTGTGTCCCTGAGGTTTTTGACTATAAGGAGGTGGTCTCTTGGTGAGCCAAAAAATATATTCCAAGCCAAAGAATTATTCCACTACGTGACCATTCTCCTGTTTCTTTGTCACCTCAGGTCTTTCGCAAGATGTTAAAATTGCCAGAGCCAACATTGACCTTCATAGGACAAGATTGTAGGCAGTTCCTAGAAAAACATGATAACGGGTTGGACATCTTAGCTGAGTTCATCGAAGACTCGACAACAGTTCCTGAAGATATCACAAAGTTGCAGGTAAGTTCCTTTAGAAATCCATTCCAGGAAATTGCTTGGTTGTTTATAAGAATAATGGGATAGGCATCTGTGATAAGCATTTCCCATATAATTATTTATATTTTGTACTTCAAAGTCAAGGAACAATTCATTTTCGATTGGGGGAAGCTAATTTCCATTGAAATATGTTCCCAGTTGTCACGATTCAAAGAATCGAATAAATTTTATATGTTATCCTACTTGATTTTCGCAATAGTGCATTGTTGTCTGTTTCCAAAACTGTCTCTTTCCAAGAAAATAAACTGTGGATTTGACCCAATAACATTATGGTACTAGGCCCTATGGAGGCACAAGGCCTCCCATTATTTTTATGAAGTTTTTAATGACTTTGTCTCAGTTTTCAAAGATTTATTGTTAGGGAAGGATGCTCCGTGGATGTCTGGCCAGGAAACCAAGTTTTTGAATAGGAAGGGCACACTTGAACAAAAGGAAAATCACAGTGTACTAATCATCTTTGGATCCAAGGAAAATCCTGCTTTCCTTCTATGCCACATCACAAACAAGATGTTTGTTGCAGAAATAGCAAGGCAATACAACCATTAGTTGCATTTTTTCCATGACAAGGAAAAAAAATAGTTCATTCATTTGCCCTGGAAAGTCGAGGACTTCACGTGCAAAAACGTCAACAAGATTGATGAATTTGCTGGCCATTTCAAGAAATTGAACCTAACATATGATGAAAGGCTAAAAGGGTTCGACCCTAATGGGATTTTTCGAGAACATTTACTGGAAGTTGGCTTTGGTAGCTCTTTTATCCATAGACACCTGACCGAAGACAGGGACAGTGACAACAACAATCCTTCTTTTGGTGATTGCAATGTAGAAACATTGCAAAGCGCGACTGAATTGTATAGACAACAATGAAAAGTATCTGGTGAGAAGAGTGCCCAATCCCCCGCCAGCACGACATCACAGAGCATTGCTTCAACGACCCACCCCAGTAAGAAAGCAACCCACAAATATTCAAATGGAGGAGGAGATAAGAACCCTCGCATAAAAAATGATAGTTCTCACAAAATTCCACCGACGAAGAAGAGAAAAAACAATGCAGGGCAGACAGACAAACCCGAAATTGAAAGTGAACAGTTGCAACTTGAAATTGAAACTGAGCACATGCACAAAGTTGGTCCGTCTGCAATGGAAATAGTTGAGACCGACATTTTTTACGAAGATGAATCCTTCATATTCCAGAGCGCTGTTTTTGACCGCTAATCTAAAAATATGGTCATTGAAAAGAGAGATGTAACAAATAGGAAAGGCAAATATCGCACATAGATTAACTTTAGGTAAAAATATGGTCATTGAAAAGAGAGATGTAACAAATAGGAAAGGCAAATATCGCACATAGATTAACTTTAGGAAAATGCAGTCATCCCAAATCTCCCTATTTCACCATGTAGCCGGTGATGCTATTGATGATTCCATTGGAGGACTTGAAGCGGAGAATGACAGATTGAAAGACCGCATCAAGGAATTTGAGGAAGATTTCATTGCTACTCTAGAGTTTTCCAGTCCTTTAGCAAAAAACGTGCCTGCTACCACTACAACCAAGATAAAAGTATCCTCTACCATCCTTGCATCGTCTAGATCCCTTGTAAAGAATAACATCAAGAAAAGAATGCAGCTAGTTGCTAAAGCATGAGAAATATCACAAAATATAGCTTCCTTCCGAAAGAGGGCAAATGATTTGCTCGAACATTTGCAAGCTTATTTAAAAAATGATCAACATTTCTGTGACTAGGTGTTGACCCCTTTTGCCAACCATGCCATCAACACCTCGGATCTGAAAAGAAGACAAGATAATCTCCCCTCCCCAATGCGGACCAAAAAAGTAAAAGCATGCTGACAAAAGAAAGTTAAGAACCTGGAGTTCATTGTCAAATCATGTAAACAAGCCATATTAGAAAATGAAGAATTATTCACAAACCTGATCCAAATAGACTTAGC